>JAVQJZ010025208.1:0-14992 GCA_036025355.1 Leiopotherapon unicolor
ACTCCTTTAGCCACTGATTTTTAAATCAATTACTGAATTTCTCCAGAATTCCTGTGCAACACAATCACAGTGACTTGAGCTGCCCATCCATGTGAAGTTAATTCTTTACAGTGGTCTCAGTGAGTAGTTTAAGTGTACCATAGTGGTTTAAATGTGTCAGACGTACACATGCTGACAAAGAAAATCTTGAGGAGTAGATTATTATGCAGTAAATTATTAAAACACAAAGCATACATTTTCAATACCAGCATAAAACATAACCTTTTTGCCAATACAGCCTGAAAATATGACAATAATAATAATATAATATAATAATATCAGTAAATTCTAATATTCATTTCAACTATGGCCTTCTAATACATGCACAGCACTGGAAGGACCCTCTTCTACTCCACTGCAAATTAAACTTTTGGTGGAAAAGTAGAGCCATGTGGAAACAGACACTACAAGGGCAAAGAGAAATCAGTGGAGATTAAACTGATGCACCAGTTTTTATTTCCACTCGTCTACTAACACCCTAGCTGAGATAGTGTTTATATTTAGATGTGAGTATGCCTGTGTTTATGTGCGAGCGAGAACATTTCAAATGTTAGTCCCCTGATTTTGTGATGTCGGCTTCAGCGCGGTGCATCTGTTGGGTTGTGGCTGCTGGGATACTGGCCCGGTCTGCTTGACACCGCTCCAAGGTCCGGGGGCAGCCTGCTGGCACTGCCAGTTGGTGGCAGGCCCGGGCGGGGTGGGTTGCCCATTATAGTTGGTGGAGAAAAAAACCCAAAAAAAGTAGGAAGGCCAGCTCCAAGAAGCATGGTCCCAAAAGTATTTACAAAACTGATATGCCTTTGTTTGTCCACCACAGGTCAGAGATGCAGAAATAGATGCACACTTTTGGGACAGTGCTTGAATGTGCAAAGTGCATGTGAGTGTAATGAGTTAGGAGAGCAGAACCACAAGGATACACACAAACGTGGGTCCGTGTTCTCTCCAATAAAGTGTTTATTGGTAACAGGTGAGGGATAATCCAGCAAAAGAGATTTGATTTCAGGAGCATCAGCAACTCTTACACTTACAGCTCAGATCACTTACAAACAGCCATATATAGAGGACAGCTGACACTGAGAGCGTACAGAAAGAGCTAAATCAAAATTAATGTGATCTTGTCACCACTCCGAACAGAAGGCAAAGAAGAAAGAGCGAGGACAGAGGAGTAATTGATATCTGCAGCGTCAACTCCAACACAAATTCACCCTCATGATTAATGTCTTCTTTATCATACAAAACTTACTAAAAGAATGCAAGCATAAAGCCTCTGCTCAGATGTTTTTTATTGCAAAGATGGCAAGAAATATATGGGCCTCCTGTCTTAGGTAAGCAAAACTATGGAACATTTTTTATGCACGGGCAACTCTCCTTTCATTTCATTCCACAAACCATGTTTTTTTTGTTCAAACCCTGCCAGTATTAAATTTGTCTTTAGCTTTTAAACCTTACGACAAAACAAGAAATCAGGAACGAAAGTGGCTTGGTGTGACCTCGAACAGCTTCATCTGTGAACATGATTTATGGCAAGGCGGCAGACAGATCTACGTCAGCCCCACTGTACAAACATGATACTTGTCATCAGATGTCTCGAGCTGTATTTTTACACTAACAACACCTGCAGAATTGGAATATGCATGAGAGTCTGTCTGGTTGAAGTGTGAGAAACAAATAATTTGGATAGGTGTGAAAGAATATTGTATTCTGCTTACACTGTAACTTGATTATAATTCACATGCTGTAGTGTGTCACAGCAACATTAAGTAGATCAGAATGTTTATAATACATAATTTCTGTTTTATTTTTCAGTGTTTGGGTTGGGGTTATTGAAACAACTGAAATGCCAAATGATCTGCACTGGTATATGATCAATAGACTGCTGCTTTTTGAGAGCCATGACTTTTGTTGACCTCCAAGCATTTTTAAAATAACCCACTGCGCTGCAAATACTGTCCTCCTCTCTGTGACACTCTGCTCTGCACTTAGTAACTATGGCCATCTAGAGGAAAAGTGAACACAGTGCATGGGCGAGTGCAGTTTCCATCAGTATTCCTCATACCAATGGTACTCAAATTTGATCAGCTTGTGACCCCTTAAAGAAATGTTTGTATACTTCTAATTCTTATATTTCTACAAGTTGTAATACATGTGTGACTTTTATTTGAATATTTTTCTGATGCCTGGAAAGGTGAAAATATCCATTAACTTACTTACTTAACTTAAAGTGTCCTTTAAAAAAAAGAATCATACTGAAATATAAAGTAAGTCTTTTTGTGAGGTAATCATTTTCTAACCTCTCAAATTGACCATTTTAACCCTTGATGGGGTTCTGACCCTCAAGGTGGCAACTCCTATTTGATAGTGTTTACTGCAGCAAGAAAGTGTCCCCAGGTTGAAAACGGTCTCAGATTGGAGTAACACTGAAACAGCTAAACAAAAGTTAATATGCTTTGGGGTTCTGCAGCATATTGTACATACTATTTGATTCAACTAATAATCATCCAAATATACAGCACATGTTTACTTAAGTTAGTCAGTGTAATTAAGTATAGTGATATCCAGAATATTAAATTATTTAACATACTTTGCTATCATAATCTCAGAATCTTACATTTCTGTTCAAAACAAGTGCTGTAAGATGTACAAGAAGCCACAAGATGGCACTATAGCGCTGCTGCTCCACTCCTCACTTGTGATGTAGCGGAGACCGAGAGACAGAGTGAAGTCGAAACCTCAGCAGTGTTTTATGACACACAATCAGCTGAGTGCTTCCATTTAAACCAACATTAATTAAATTTATGGCGAATTGAGTTTACACACTGGAATTGAGTTTTCTTTACTGAAATCACTTTGAGTTGATTTACTCCATCTTTTCCACTTGGCTGCCCATAATTAGATCCAAATGATTCAGTCCTCATTATGGATGTCTCCCTGGAATTTAAACACTTGTGTTGACTTGCTGTGCATCTGCCTGTGTGTGCATGCGTATGTTTGTGTGTGCCAGTGGGAATTTAACCATGTTACAGTACATGCGTGCATTTACACTCTGTGTGTATTGTGGTATGTCTCTATTAAAGTCTATTTAAAGTGCTTTTCCCCCTGGCCAACAGCCTGTGTGACTCATAGTTGAGCTCCTCTCTCTCTTTATGGGAGGTGGGGTCATCCTAATTCCTTAAACCCCACTTTCTACCTCATCACATCTCAGCCGTCCACTTCCTGAATAACTCCAACCTTTCCTTTCGCTCCAGAGGATCTTATCTAGATCTCCTTGGTATGTTTAAGCAAAAATACTGTACCGAGACTGTGCATTTTCCCACAGGCATCAGATTATAAAGATTCATGCATACACATTGAAATACATTTCACGTGTGTTTGAATGGTACAGTATGTACATAATCATTCCACATTTACTGTACACATTAATCTCTCCATCATCATTTCCAAACATCTTGAACTGCAGGCTCTACCTAAGTTCTGTGAATTTCCATTCCCCGTGTATCCATGCTGCTTCGAACAATGACATGATCCCCAAATAGCTTTATTCTAAATCCCCAGAAATCCGTATCAACCACCGGCATGAAAGTAAAGCAGGGTGACCCTTTCCAACAAGCCATTATTCTCTTTCTTCAAAACAAAAGGGACTCGGCTTTCCAGCTAACAAGACTGAACTCATGGTTTTGCGGTTGGAACCGAATGAAAACATTTACAGGGACCGTACACTGCAGGGTCTGTCAAAGTCGTGTGTGTGCATTTGTGTGTGACTTTGGGTGTCTGTATGCACATGTGTTTATGTGTGTGTGTGTGGTTTTTTTAAGGTTTTGACCAGTACGCAGTTTTTCCCCTCCGGCAGGTCCCTGGTCCAGTAGATGATGAGATTACAGTGGTGGTTTTAGGGTCCACCTGGAGCTTACACCAGGGTTCTGAGTGTGTACGTGTAAATATTGTGTGTGTGTGTGTGTGTGTGTGTGTGTGTACATGTGAGGGTGGGGAACTTGTATAATCTAAATCAGAACAATACAGTGGGGAAAAAAGTCAATAAATTCATGTTACAAAACCACCCACCCGCTTAGTGCATGCAAAACCAGCAGCAGCATATTGACAAAATTTAGGCAAAGGGAGCCAAGGAGACTACCGTGCACACAAGTATTAAAAGAACTTTTGTATACTTACCTGTGTATTAGATTAGTTCTTTTTTTCCGTCGTAGTGTCAAATTAATGTCTGCATCACTGCCAAACATCAAAGCAAGTATCGAAATGGTGTCAATAAGGTGCATGAATATGATGTTTCTGTTCACATCTGGAGTAAATTTAATTAAATGTTTATGACAAAAATGAAGAAAAACAACATTTGGACTCAATAAATTAATGGGGGGAAAAGTGTTGCATTCTGAAACGGTTCAAGAGTTACAGTCTAAGCGGACTTGGACTTGATGGTATCACAGGAATTAAATGTGGCTTTGTGTTTATGGGAGAGTGAGCAGTATTGATTTTGGGAAAAAAAAGGCTCTGTGTGCTTCTTTCAGCAACGCACAGTTGGATGAGGAGATTGGTTTTAAGAAACTTCAAAAGGAAATAAGACTGATTGATTATATTATTATTATTAAGTATTTACTTGCATTTTGATTCTTGTGAAGACACGGGGTGTCAGACATCTGTTTGTGTTGTTGGCTGAAAATCGGTATCTCTGTTCCAAAATTAATCAGGCAGAGCAGCACAAAGAAATAATTTGTCTGTTTTTACAATTTTGCTGCCAATTTCTTTGCACGTCACAGACAAATTATTTGGCTATATGTCTGAACATGAGTTTAAAAAAGGCTACTATATGCATTCAATACGCTGAGACTTGGTGAGTTTTCAAATTTGTTCTCGCTGAATGACTTTTAAACTTATCTTGACTGAAGGAACCTCAGGAAAAATTGAGGGAATTTGATATGTAAAAATGTGTTGGACCTTCTGGCCTGCTGAAATGAACTCTAAGTTGAAGGTGCTAAAGGAACTGCTGTGTCAAAATCAAAATGTCCTCCATGCAGGCAAACAATCAATCTGTTTTCATCCATCACTCCTCAAGAATTCATACTGTAAATGTGACAATATCACATTTGAGGAGTACTCCACCCTGCTGTGCAAGCTGGGATCTGCGGTGCATACTTCTTACTTTGTTCCTATGGGTTAGCCAAATGGTCAATTTGGCCTGACCAAACAGAAAATTTAATATTACGCTGCAAGTGTTTAAACAGACAGTCTCAGAGAAATGGAAGTGGTTGCTTGTTAAAGCCATCAAACAGAATTACCTGTCAGGGTTATGCTAACCTCACTCTGTGTGTACTTTCTGTGACGTACATGTTCATGTCCGTTTGTGTGACTGCAAAGACTGCTATTCTGCTAATTCAATATTCATAATTTCCCAGAGTTTTCTCCTCCACTTCTGGTGTGTTTTGCCAAGGCATGATTGACAGCTGTGCCAAGGCGGCTCTGTCTGATGTGAGTTTGTGTGTTTGGCCCTGACTCAATAACTCCATGTCAGTGATTTATGTCTTTCAGGTGGACACACAGTAAGGCATTCTGGGGAAAATGTTAGATGATACAGAGATCAGCAGTGTAATTTGTGTGCGTGTGTGCGTTGCTTCAATGCTTCAATGATGTCTCTCAGGTGAGAGTGTGTGTAAGGTTTCACAGGGAAAAGACTGCCTTCCTGCTACTCTACTCTGCATGCATCATTGCTGCTGATAACAAGGTGTTTTCTTAGTTGCACCTGGAAAAGTATTATGGATTAGACCACCGACCACATGTGAGCTCTCGCCTGTGTCCTGTTGCTTCAAATCTGCCCTCTCTGAAGCTACTTTCAGCGTGTTTTATATAATGTAGCAGAAAGCCTTATTTCCCTCTAACTGTGGAACTACTGTGGAGCAACTTGTGTAAAAAGTTGATTACATAAAGGAGGGATTTTCGGATTGTGCCTATTATGCTTTGTTTCCCTGCATTGTGTGTGTGTGTGTGTGTGTGTTCTCATGCGCCCATGACTGGATGGATATGCATGAGCACACGGACATGTTCAGTGTGTGCGCGTGTGTGTGTCTCCGGTGTGGGTACACTGTATATATAAGCAAAGTGCTATGTGTGTGTTCTGGTCTAATGAAAATACGTCCCTTACTGACGTGGCATTTGGAAGAAGGAACGTTTTGGAAAAAAGATGTTTAGCAAGACAGAGACGTGTGTCATCAGCCAGGGACAGGGTGGGGAGGAGATTTATGGGGTGCTGAGACTGACACAAACCTTACTCATGTTGCTAATGCTCGTGTAGGCTTGGAGATAAAGAATAATCATAAACACTTACAGCCAAGAACCAACACTCACACACACAGTACACAGGCCAATACATACATGCTGTATGCATGCAAATGATACAAATAGAGCTTTCACACACTCTAATATGACTAATGTTTTTTTTCCACAAATTCTTCTGCCATTCTTCTGTCTACACAACGCTAACACATTCTAAATTAACAGACAGGGAGAGGACGGGTTGAAATATATTTTATATTTTATTCATTTATTAGCTGCAGATGGGCAATGAAACTGTTACCGACCTGACCAGAACAGTTAGCATGCAGATTGAAACATCACTCTGTACTGTGTCCTGCCCCTGCAGGCTTCAGGCTCTGGTATCCAGAGGTGGCCCAGGTGCTTTAGCTGTTCTGCCACAGCATGTGTTGACCATGACGGGCTGCACTCTGGCTCGCCTCGGGCCTGGAGATTTTTGGTTAGCTCCAGATGTGGTCTTTGGACCCCGGATGATTAGGTACATAAAGGAGGGCCAAAATGGACTTGGCTAGCGTCTGCCCGGGGGCCCCCTCTGGGCCCAAAATGAGGGCTGGGCAGGGTCGTGTGACTTTGATAGACCGGGGTGTCATTGCTTTTTGATGATGCAATGGGCTGTTCTGCCATGCAAGTGAATTGGTCCGATGGGTGTTCCAACCATGCTTTATGTGTCTGTAAAGTGCACCGAGGTGTGTTTTATGGATTGTTTTTAAGCTACCTAGTGGTTACCAAGGAACTAGTTAACTTCATGTCTGGCCTTTTCTTTCTATTATGATAAGCATTCCTTATGGAAATAAAACTGTAGAGACAGCTATCATGTGCTGCAAAAGCCGTAGATCTTGCAAAGTTGTTCTTCATCATCGTTCCCGTACTTTGATGTGGCTTACATTATTAAATCATATGATATTCATATAAGTTTAAAGACAGCTGGCATAAGAACTGGGTACTTTAGAAAATTGAGGAGATTAAGAGACGTAAAACGAAAAGTTTAAAAAAGTAGACCAAGTTGAGTGAAAAATTATTTCAGATGAAACCTTAGTATTTGGCAGAATGCTTTTATGCTGCAACATCACAAATGAACTAAATCCCTAAAAGACCAGAGACATTTTTATTTTCATCTGCAGTGCTGAGTTCCATTAATCACTGGTTTACAAATGCAATAACAAAGCCTTGAGTGCACATACAGCATGCTTATGTGAAGTATGCACCACACACACACACACACACACACACACACTGTACCTTACTGTACTCACACTTGCACACATAAATATATAAGTGCACATGCACGCACATTTATATACAAAGAGCAGTGCCAACTAAAACAGGGTCACATCAGAACCTCAGTGAGATTTACTGCTGCACTGTGTGATATGCAACCAGTGGGGCTGACGGGTAGCAGTAAGGCCCACAGGTTACAGTTTCCCCTGAGACTGAAAAATGGAACCCACATTGGACTTTGGACAAGTAAAGACTTAAATTTTCACTTAGTCCTACATTCCCCCATTCATGTCTCTCATCGGTGTCTAATTGGCATTTAGCTGCTTCAGTGGTGCTGTGTGTGTGTGTGTGTGTGTGTGTGTGTGTGTGTGTGTGTGTGTGTGTGTGTGTGAGTGTGTGCGTGTATGAGAGAGAGAAAGAAAGAAAGAGAGAGTGTGAGTATGTGCTTGATCATTAGTCTATCTTTGTGAGGACTAGCTTGAGTTACAGGCTTTGAGATTGGGGATACCTTTGGAATGTGCGCCTGTCCTCACAAGAATTACTGTGCCCTCCTCTTAATGAGAGACCTCACAAATATAAAAGTACAAATGGGATTTTATGTATGCATCGTTGTGCCTCTGTATGCACACTGCTGCACTACTTCACCCTCACAACAAATGCGCTCAGTCGTCTGAAATTTACAGTATCAGTGCCTCAGACTAGCACTGTGTTAATGTCCGTAGGTATGCGGTCCAGCATGCATCTTAGTTTAAATGCATTTCAATGCATATTCATTACCTGATGCTGACTCATAACCTGTTTTTGGGCAACTGGATGCCCCGAGCTCCTTTTTATTCTAACAGATGTAGAATTTGGAGGAAATTAAAAGGAAAATAATGAACCAGACTAAACATGCTCTACCTATACGTGTCAGACTAAACAAGATGAAGAGTCAGAGACACATCTACATCTGGTTTATTTTCAGATCTACAAGTAGCCATCCTGTAAACAAACATGAGGAAATATGCAATTAGAACAATGAGCACATGTGGCTCAGCTGCAGCGGCCAGTGGTGAGCATCTGCAGGGCACTGACACCACCTAACCGAACATTTGTGGTTGACACGGGCAAAGTGTGTGTGTGGTACATGTTGATGTAAATCTGTAAGTGCGTGTGTGCGTGTTTGTGTGTGGCAGGGCTGACTAAAGTCGAGATGTCAGTATGTGTTTGCATAGTCCATAATGATTCTGCCAGGCAGCTCTCCCATGGCGGCCCCACAGTGGCAAAGACACACACACACACACACATACAGCTGCCCCCCCACCACATTAAGCACTCCCTTCCTCTAAGGACATTATTTCCCCACTCTCTTATTTACTCAGGCCAGTAGCAGTGCCATGGCAACCAGCAGTGTTTTGGAGAGTGCTTGTTTAGGCAATGTGAGTCAAGGGACAGATGAGCGAACACATGGGACCCTCTCTGTTTCTGCAGGCACCTGAGAGGGGAGGAAGTCAGATGAGTTGGGGTTTGGGGTTTGGGGTGGGGTGGGGGTGGGGTGGGGGGTCAGAAACTAATCTAAAGAGCAGTAAGTCCACAAGGAAGAAATCCAGCACCTTTTCATAGCAGCTGACCTTTTATGTGTCACTGATGTGTGACATACACAGGTTATCGCCCTGCATCATTCCCAAGCGTATCTGTGCACTGTGTAATACCACGGCTCTTTTTTTTTTCTTGTTTAAGTATTCCAAAGCTCTGTAGCCCACAGCTGAGTTGTGTTATTGTAATAAAAAATCTTGTGGTTTTGTGAATAATCACCAGCCAAATCAGTTCTGTGCCCTCTGACGGCAGGGAGGAGGATGCGATTTTAAAATTCAAAACATTTCCTGTCAGGAGTGGAGCAGCTGCACAGATTTGCAGAGCACCAGTGCACTGCAGCGTGCAATAGCTACAGTGAAAAGTAAGATTTTTAAGATGCCCACACATTTATGAACTAGTGTTTAAATGAATGCTTGACTGGATCCTCTGCAGTTACAGCAGTGTTGTTCCCCGTTAGAGTGTTGAGGGCCCTTTGGAGACATTGGGCTGCAGTTTCATGTCTGACCAAGATAAACTCAGCATTCATCTTCCCTTTCATGTCAAAGTCTTCTTGACAACCTCATTACATCAAAGTAAGAAACAGCAAGATCACAACTCGACAAACAAAATATTCATCTACCTATTACTCCTTTCCCTACTTCTAATCTGTCAAATAAAGAAATTCTAATGTGAAATGACTGAAATATCTGTACTGAAACACTGTCATATGCATAGAATAACAATAAATAACAGCAATAATAACATGCAAAATTCTTCCTTCTTATGATGAAAAATTAGGATACATTAAATCATAACAAGTCATATCAACCATAAACTTAGTCTAGAGGACTAAGACCAGAAGAGGGCAGTCATGCAAAGTATAAAAAAATATTGGCTAGCACCCATGTTTCTATTTAGATAGAGTTTTTTTTTTTAAACTTGGTATCTTATTTTCTCTTAATGTATGTGTACATATATCAGTTGTGGGAGGAGGATCGTGCTGCGGGATTTCCCCATCCAGCAAAGAATCTGAGGAACGTCTATGGCTTGATGAGCGAACTGGTCCAGAGGTGAGGGTGTGAATCCCTCCGTCAGATACTTGGCATATACAGTGGCTCTTTCTCGCTCTCAAACCACCTGAATCAACTATTTTTGCTCATCCTTCTTGGACAGAGTCCACCGTGCCGCTTGGTATGAGACAGATGTATTGCTACTTCACACAGCAACGAGGTTCTCATTAGATTAGCAGTTAGTTAGACATCCTGCAGATAGACGTGCAGTTAACACGAACACAGGGCCGATGCCGACCGTAACTCGACTTCAAAGCGAGCGGCTCCTTCGTGTGGTCGGAGTGATAAAACTGCCCCTCGATGTAAGAATGTTAATGATTGGGGCTGCGCTGCTTTTGATGGAGGAATATATATAGAGCCAAGTGAGAGCGTGTGAAAGAGCCTAAGTGGGTGTATGGGTGTCTATGGTATTTCACAATAAAGGCCCCATAAAACAGCGCTTGAACAGAATACTTAACATAGTAATACATGACAGGATCACGGAGATTAATGGCACTGCTAGGGCTTAATGAAGTATCAGTGGAGACAGTCCAGTGCAGCCGCACTGGGTGCCGGACGGGCTCGGAGGTTTAGTGTTGTCTAACCGCAGACGCTGATGAATAGGGACCGTGTGAAAGTGAGGCCTGCTAAGCTGTGCGAAGGGCTAATTCACAGAGCCACTCAGGGGAAATTATGAATCGGATTGTTTTCAACGCCACAACTTGAATTTGGGCTCAAAGAGAGAGAGAGAGAGAGAGAGAGGAAAGCGACGTAGAGAGAGTGGGGCATGGAAAGAATCACAGAGGATTTATGATGTCTGAGCCCTCCTGTGAGAGGGCCTTTCCTCTGACAGGCAAGGAAATACTTCTCCAATCTGTCTCACTGCTGACACCAGTGCGTAACAGACACAAACATGGCCCCCCCTTAACCCACCCGGCGTGCCCCCCTCACTTTCACCCATGTTGCTCCTCGTCTGCCCTGTCTTTAAATCTGCTGGTAATGATGCAGCTCATTGAAAGTGGTGAGAGCAGGGGAAAAGAGAGGCTGGGAGGGGGAAAAAAAAAGTGAAGAGGAAAAGAGGGATACATCCATTCCCCTGGGCCACAGGGATTCCCGAGCTGTGGAAAATGTGCATTCGTCGTCTCTTCATCCTCCTCCAGAGAGCACAGTTTCCAGGAAGCACAGGGGTTAAGTACACACAGTTTGGCACTGACCTTTCACCTCTGATTAGCCTTGCGTAGCCGCTAAGTGGTTCTCTGCGACTCCTCCACTCAGTCTGCCAGCTTCTTGGGCCATTTTCACACAGTAGCGGCAGGCATGATGTATTTCATATGTCACGTGGCCCCGGCTATTGTGGTAAATGAATAACCAGGCCCGCATGTTGCAGTTTAGTGTAGCACGGTTTCAATGAGGGTGCAAATATGCATGTCCACTTCACCACTGATGCACACCCGGCTCCTGCGTCGCTGAGACGGGCTAACTAACACCAGGCTTGGGCACTGTACACAAATGACTGCAGGCTTGTTTGTGGCTTTGCATTGTGTGCTGCTGTAAGCATAACCGCTGGCTTTGGTCTTGTTTTTTCCTCTTCTCCCACTGCTGACCCATTTATGACCCTTTTTTTTTCTCGTCATGCCTGATATTAGAAGAGTTTAATCATTGCTGGGAGACATACAAAGAGGATTAACATTCCTGGGTCTCCTACACTCAGACGTTGCCCTTCTCCCTCCCGTTTTTCCTCTGTTTGGTCTCTCACCCCCCGCTCTTTCTTCCTCACTTCTCTACATATTTTGTCCACTTTAGTGCTTTTGCTTGCTGCTTCAGTGTGTCAGTTCATCATTCCGTCTGCCATCAAAGACCTCGCTGACACTTTTCATTTCTTTTCTCGTTCTAGTCATTCAACTGCAAATGTCTGTAAAAGTGCAAGTGGACCAGTGTAATACAGCAACCAGAAAGTTGTAGTTGTGTTGGCAGCAACTGATGTTTAATGTTGCTCTTGTATTGCTCTTCCCCTTCCTTTGTTTGTTTGCATCTGTGCAGGATATGACCAAATTGTTTGTGTTTGTGCTGGACAGTTAAGCTGCAATTACAGCATTTCACCATGGAGGCTTCTTGTGCTCCCAGCCTGGAGGCTGAGGACTCTGTGTGTGGTGTGTGGGCTCCCTGGTGCCATGTCCTCTATAATACATACAGGATGTGTCTGCTGTCTGTGTATTCTGTATCAACAGAGCATCTGTATGCTGTCACCTACTGTACACAGTGCTCTTTGTATGGACAGTAATAGCTGGGCTGTATTTTACTTAGTAATGAGTTTGAAGAGAGATTAGTGTGGTTGGAGTGTACAGCCATGTGTCTCCAATCAGCTTCATGTCTCTTCTGTCTATAACTGATCATGTGAACAGGTCTCTGCCACCACACACACTTTCTCTCTCTGTCTTTCTGACTCGCACACACACATACACAGAAAACTAACCACTGCAGAGGTTTAGGTTTCCTTTAATAACCCGATAAGATCTGACAAATCAGCTCCTACCAGTTCTTATCAGGTGTAATTGAGTAAGAGGATGACCACCACAGCCACTTTCTGGGTGTAGCACCTACTCCCATCCTAACACACTCTCCAACTATTCCGCAATGGAATGAGTGGATAAATACGTATCGAGATAGGGGAGTACTGAATGTTTCACATGTTATTCACAGTCCGGCAGCACCAGGTGCACATTTGACCCTTAGATTTAAAAAAGGATCAACCATTACATATTATGCTACCCCTGTAATACGAGTTAAAACCAATATTCAGAGTTCAGTGTGTTGATTGTAACACTGATTTTGATACGGAAAGTGTAAAAAACCACCAACTTGTTAGTGTATTTAAGCATTCCACATGTATGTTTTCCATGTGTGACCATGTGTGGGCTAAAACCAGATAGTTTTTTTTTCTGCCTCAGCTGAAGAGCAGGGTAGTGTTTCCAGGGTTTGTTTGATGTGCGATGCTATCTTCTGGATGTATAGCACCACCTCAGTGCTGTCTCCAGATTGATGAGCAGTCTGCCTGAGGCTATACAGTAGAGACTCGGCTGGTCTTTGAAGTTCTTTGTTGATGAAGTCAGTCGTCATCAGTCACAGCCTTGTTTCAGCTGTCCTACATCATAACTTGAGAGTTTAAGTATTTTCTGGCTTATAGATGTAGATCCAACTAATTTGGGTCCTCAAATAAATATTTTTATAAGCTACACTATTAAAACCAAGTGCTTTACAGGTAGCCAAAACACAAAGTAGAACAAATATTAAGTTTTATTACCGTGTTGGATCTCTCCTGAGCCATCAGAACAGTTTCAGCCCTGGCATCTTATTCTATGAGTGTCTGCAACCCTGCTTGAAGGATATGACAGCGTTCTTCCATGAGAGATTACATTATTTGGTTTTTAATTGCTGCTGGTTGCCGGTGGAAAGCACCGCTTCAGGCGTCAATCCAGATTGTCCCATTTAATAAGTGTTAAGATGTGAGTGACAGGGCTGTGGCATATGGTTCACATCATCTCCACGCTCATCAAAATGTTTTAGTGACCACCAGGGCCCAATGGATACGGCCAATGTCATCTTGCAAGCAGCCACTCCCATCAAATCGTGGGATGAGAAGGATCACCCAGATTGCCTTTGCATTTATTTCCCATGACCTGTAGCAAGTCAGTGGATGTAAAGTATGTCTGTAAAATGCACCCAACACTAAAAGAAAGCTGCTTTTAATATCCTTGAGGACTGGTATTTCACATTAAATATTCATAACTAAATAAACCACGAAGTTGCCTTCTCTAATCTATAGTAGGCCATCAGGTAGGATCCTTGCGCTACTAGTAAGAAGTTAATTTTGAAAACAGGTTTACATGGCCTTTAAAATCAAATATGGCCAGGTGTGATTATTGCTTTAGCACCTGCCCTCATTGCCACAGCACTGGCAAAGCAAGTGTTAAATGCTGAAATAGCTGTGTCATCAGCGTTATCTGTTGTGTGCCCTGGTACACTCCACCACAATCTGACCCCTCTCTCTCTCTCTCTCTCTCTCTCTCTCTCTCTCAGCATCGCAGCAGCTTTCATCAGTCATAGAGCTGTTCCTCTCAGCCTATCATCAGCTGTCATTAGTGCTCTGAAGGGGCCCCTGCTCTTACTCACTCACACACACAAGCGCACACACAGAAACACACACACATAGTTCACAGCGCAGGCTTTTCTTCAAGGTTAGGCCTAAATGCTTCACCACATGAGCGTCTTTTGATAATATCTCAGCCACAACTTTCAGGGAACAAGACACATTTCATCTTTTACTCGTTTATTTTTTGGACAGTTGATTGTAATCGAATAAATTGTGGCACCCGCCTTGTGTTTTGTCTTATGTTTTTGACCTTGTCTAGGAGGAAGAACCTTTACCCAGAAACTGCAGCACACACCCTAATTGATTGCCATTTGTCATTGACCATGACCAGTTGTAACGCGCACAAACACACACATACATCCACAAACGCCCCTTTCTGATAGGATATCTTCTCCAAAGGCATTGCTTGCTGACAGTTAGCCAATAAAGCCATCATTTTCTGGAGCGACAGGATGAATTATTGCCACCATTCTGTCTCTGTCTCACTGAATACACACATCAGTCTCCCTTATAGTTACTTTGACAAAGACATGACCCAGTTTTTGACCCTTAAGGCCTTTATCATTACTGTTTTTGGTTTTTCTTTTTATGGTACATGCACATCCCCTCCACTCTTCTAACAGACGCTGCAAGCTTACTTTTCCTTTTCAAATACTCTTATGTA
>JAVQJZ010025237.1:0-12771 GCA_036025355.1 Leiopotherapon unicolor
TTAAAAAAAAAATAATGTGATTTTTTCAGCTGCAAAGTCTTCACAAAAATGTTGACACTGTTTAAAATTAAAAATATAGTAATAATATATATGAATGATTTTACAGTAAAACATCCCAAATAATTTCTGTTGTCCCTGTTTGGAATCGATTTCACTGCTGAACATCAGATAAAATCGATGCTTTTACACTGTAAGTCCTAAATAGAGAGGATGGAGATTAAAGGAAACAGATGCTGTGCACAAAGTCTGCGAGTTGGACTCAAACTCACGACACCAGCAGCACGTGACAAACAATCACTGACTGCTGAACCCCCGGGACGGCCTGCGGAGCTGCAATATAAGAGCCTGTAATGGCCAATTCATTCTCTCAGGACAGGTATTGATTTTATCACGCTGTGATGGACAGATCAGAGCATCAGGTCCCCAGAGTCCACACACACACACACACACGCACACACACTTCTGTTTAGTGTGTATGCTTACACAAGAACAAGAATTCACCAGCCCTCATTTTTCCTCATTAGGATAAAAGGGGATCAGATTTAACCTTAATGCCAATAAACAGTCAGAGTGTAAAGATGGACGAGCAACAGATAGAGAGACAAGGAAGGAAAAGAGAAGAGAGTGAAAGTGCGATGAAGGAGGAGAACAAAAGCCGCCTCCTGTCTTCCCGGTTTATTGACTCGTCTTTAAAAATAGAAACACTAGACGAGCTTTGAAATCTCATCTCTTCCTCTCCCTCTCTCTCTCTCTCTCTCTCTCTCTCTCTCTCTCTGTCTTTGTTTAGTCTCTGCTCTTTATCTCAAGTCTGTTGAATAGTAGCCGTTTGAATATTTTTCCTTTTCCATCCCTCCGTCCTTCTCACATTGCAGCTGGCATCATCCACATCATCAGTAACTTGAATTGAAGCGGTGACGTAATGATCCCAGACCTCGCTGATTTCTGTTCAATGATGAGATGATGTTTGCGTCTGTCTGCGACACAAACACTCTTCACGCTTTTACTGTCAAAGCCTTAAAAGTTCCCAGTGGAGTGAAACTTATCTGAAATACATTTGCAAGCGACATTATTTGACTGTATATATTATTTTTATTTAGAGCAGTAGGTTTTTTTTTGGTGGAGTTATCGGATGTCTAACTTTGCGGCTTTTTAAGTGTTGACCTAACGATGGTGACAGAAGAAAAGATGATCACCAACGTTGTCAGAATTCATCTTCTGGGGGAAGATGAATATCTGTGTGAAATTTCATGGAGATCCTTGTAATGGATTTTGAAATATTTCAGTGTGGATTAAAGTGATGGACAGAAGAGCCGACACTGCTGCAGATGGAGCCACATAAAGCTAAAAACTGTGGATAGGAATGAATTTCAGGAATGACACATGAATCTCAGCAGTTTGCTCACAGCTCTTATATGAGATATGGAGTCATATTAAAGTATGTTCATGTATGCAGGCTCAGGTTTGTTTTGCTGTATGTTCTCTTTGTGTCTTAAAGTTGAAGTTCCTCCGCTCGGGCCTCAATAATCTGCACCATCATCTCTGCCGTCATGTGATCTCCTCCTCTTCTTTCATCTTCTCAGCAGAGCTCCTCTGTAGTTTCCTCCTTCGGCCTCGTGAACTCTTTAACAGCCGTCTAGACGTCACGACTAACTTAACCCAGTTGTTTCTCTGCTCCTCTTCCTCCCCCCGATAACGACATTATTACTGTTGTGCTGTTACGTCCAAACTTTGCATCATTCATGGCCCCTGCGTGATCGCACTGTGCTGCACAATGAATTATACAGTGTCTCCACTTAGTCTAACGCTCCCTCTTCTCCTTCTTTTCCTCCTCCTTTCTTTTGACCTTCTTTTCTCCCCTCCCCCATCTCTTGCTCTACATCCCTCTTTCCTCCCCGCCGTCCTTACTCCTTCTTCCTCCTTCTCCTCCCTGCAGCCCTAAAAGTGCGATGGAGTCGTCGGACGATGACACTCTGAGCGAGCGCTCCTGCGTCAGCGAGCCGTCCTTCCGTAGCGAGCGTTCGGGGGGGTCGCTGTCTCCGTGTCCATCAGGACTTGTGGGGCCGCCCGGGGACACGTTGCCGTGGAACCTGTCCAAACACGAGAGGAGGAAGAGGAAGAGCCAGGACTCGGTGCTGGACCCGGCAGAGAGGGCGGTGGTTCGAGTGGCAGGTAAGAAGAACTGTCTCACACTCTGAACCCCTCTGAGGATGCTGCCTGTGTTCCTTTGAGCAAGGCAGTGCCGGTGAGCTCCTCAGAGGCAAAGGCTGAAAGACTGAAGCTGTTTCCAGTGGAGGGTGTGTGTAAAAGTTTGAATGTGGAGCAGGTTGTTGTCCAGTGGGAAAAACAGACGTTGAGGATTTAAATCGATGCTTAAAGATCTCTGATGGGAGATAAAGAGACGAGAAAAGTGACGTATGTTCAGCTTCTACTGAACAACAACTCCAAAAAATACAAAAGTCAGAGAGCAGCTCGGCTCGCTGTGACTGACAGAGGACTTGTTGCTTACTTATATGGGTTTTTATCCACTCTGAAGAGAAGCTGGTGTGTGTCTGCAAAGAAAGAGAGAAAGGTTCTCGTGCTTGTGGCGATCTAAACAGAGAATAAAAGTGATGAGAGATGAGGAGGCAGAACATTTACAGCTCCAAAGTACAAAAACTGACATTAGACCTTCACTGCTTAAAAAGTCTCTTAACAGGATCTGTGTTGTTCTGATACCTTTATTCCTTTTATCTTTAGATGCTTTGGTACAAACATTTAGTCTTTTACTGAGCCGTCGGCCCAGGATGTGTCCACTTCACTCTTCTTTGCACGCTGACATTTTCTCGGCTGCTTATGCTCGGCCGAGGTTGCTTCCCTCCGGCTCTGATTAAAGGCCCACACGCTGCAGCCTCGTCTGAAAAAACATGGCTGTAAATGTCACAGAGATGGGAGGAAACTCTGGTTATGGTATCTAATCTTTGTACGTTGGATTAAAACACACACCTCATGAGGCAAATTATTAAGTCAAATTTCTGTTTAGTTGTTCATTTAATCCTCAAATCTGTTATAGTTGTCATATAAAGAGAGAGGCAACCCTGAGGTGGATTTATTATCTGCACCTGATGTCAGAGGTGAAGGTCAGAGACGGTTTTATTGGCTTACACCTCCCCGACTTCCTTGCTGCCACATGGACACGCTGTCCTCCCTCCTCCTCCGCCTCTCCCCTCCTCTGCAGCAGAAGATGGAGGAGAAATGTAGGTTGCTCGGTTCTCTGGAGAAGCCCGGGTTCCCCTGCTCTCGTAATGAGACGCTGGTAGCGAGCTAATAGCTTTCCCTGTCTCGGCGGAGGGAGGGGAGACTTCCAGCTCGATTACTCAAACAAATGATATAAAAGTGGGTTTAGTGCTGCTGCTCTCGTTGTCTGAGGCTTTTTTCCCACTCACGTCATGTCATAATTGTCCTGATTATATACTGTTTGATGCTTTTATCACATAGATGGATGTCAGCGGATGGATGTGCTTTTAGTTTAATTTACTGTGTTGTGTGAAGGGACACACCAGGAAACCTTTACTAAGGTTTCAGTTGTTTTGATATGTTATTTTAGGTTGTGTTAACAGGACTGTTGGATCAATATGATGTAGTATCTTGATCTGTCAAGTTAAATTAGCTGGACAAGTAAAAATTGTCTCTTAGTATGTGCACACTGTGATGCGAGAGCTGTCATTGACATGCTTTTTTAGTTTTGAGAAATAAAATGTTATGAACTTAGCACTGCTATAATGCAGCTAAGACTGTAAATGCCAGTTGCATGATGGGGGTTGGGTCGCTGCAGTAGGGAGGCGACGACAGGACAGTAAAAGCCTACTTTATAGACACGGAAACAGCATGTAGGTCAGGACAGGGCGAAGGGGTTGATATGGTGAGAGAGACTGTATGTGTGTGTGTGTGTGTGTTTGTATGTGTATGTTAAAGCTCTTATTGTGTACATGCAGCGTGTGAGGAAAATGTGTGATGCTCAGTGATTTATTTCCCGCACTGGAAGCGTTCCCGGGTTGGAAGACGTTTGCAGACCTACAGCGTTAACGAGCCTCTCGGCCTGTTTCTGAAGTATCTGGCTTTACAATCAGCTTCATCTACAGCCAGTTTAAGCTTTCAGCCGAGTCTCGTCTTTTCTAAATCTGTCTGACGTTGTGAAGGAAGATTTTGAGTTTTCTTTGAACCAAGTGCTGCAATGGAGCTGCAGCTACTGAGCTTTTTTATTTTTAGTTTAACATACTGGTACTACAGTTTTAGTTTTTGTATTGCTTTGTGGAAAACATGTTTCAGTGGGGATATGTTGAGTTTATTTCCTCAAGTGAGCAAAACGTTTCATGCTGAGCGAGAGTGAAATGAACTAAATTGGGTGCGTGTTGATACAAGAAAGAAGATGGTTTGTGCACTGAATTGGGAAAACGAGCGTTCAGAGGAAGACGAGAGAGAAAATAAGTTCCTGTGGAGGAGAGTGAACGTGATGTGTGAAAGTGTGTATTTCTGGACATTTACACATGAAAGTGGGATGATAATAGATAAAAGGAGGAGATTAAAGGCAGCTTGTGGACATAAAAAGACACTGAAAGGTCTACATACTATAGTGAGAAAACCAACCTGATCACAAACAGAGAAAAACTCATGAAAAACTACATTATTCTGCCAGAAAAATGAAATATAATCACCCTAAAGTTGTTCACTGCTACAACACTGACATTATTTCTTAATTGCTTCACTGAGGCGTCCAACAAATCCTGTGAAAAACTAAGCTGTAAAATGAAATGATTTCCCTCACCAGCTGAAATACTGAGAAATGGGTAATTTAAAAAAAAAATCCTCCAGTGCACTGAAAATAGCTGCACACTGACTTAATCGGCCTCGACTCAGATCAACACGTGATCGCTGTTTACATGTGAGCGGACTAATTACAGACGT
This sequence comes from Leiopotherapon unicolor, assembly GCA_036025355.1. NCBI lineage: Eukaryota > Metazoa > Chordata > Actinopteri > Centrarchiformes > Terapontidae > Leiopotherapon > Leiopotherapon unicolor. The sequence goes on from JAVQJZ010025237.1 coordinate 4,942, forward strand.
GAGCAGGCGAGTCGTGCCGTCTGGTTAAAGGAAGACTTTTATGTCCTGTGGTCGTCTTACTCATTTCAGATGATGATTAAAACTGCAGACGTTCACCAGTACTGACCAGAGTCTTTCTAGGAAGACCAGATGAATAAAGAAACTTTTAAACCAGAAATGCTGAAAGAAAACACGCACATGTGAAGAATATGAATTTCTGTATGAATGCATCTTTTATTTCTTCAGTGAATCCATCTGTCATGGCTGCTGGCAGATGCAGGAAGGTAAATACAGATGATCTCATAAGACATGTTTTAATGAATGCTCTGCGAGGCAAACGGCTGAATTTTTCCACTCTTTATTTTTCGAGCGTCGCTGGGATGAACATGTGGCATGTAGTGGAAAGTCACAGCTGTGCGGCACTTTAGCCACTATGTGTGTGTGTGTGTGTGCCAGTTAAACACGTAACAAAGGACTGTTCTCAAAGAGTAGAGGAGAAAAAAAGGTTTAATTATTATCATCTGCAGTTATTAAAAGAGACAGTTTGACAGGGAGGCTCTCTGGCAGCACCTCTGGGCTGAGTAAGCGAGTCAGACTTGTTTGTGTTCGGTTCTGACAGCAGCAGGTAGCAGCGTCACAAAACACCCAGAGGTTTAAACGCAGGCGACACCTTGCTATCGCTGCCAATAATCTGCAGCGTGAAATCTGCTGCTGATTTGCAGAGTGTGTGTCTGGACTCGTTATGAAGCCAGTCTTCTCAAATTTTGATATATGAAAAAATTCAACCACTCACTCAAATTCTTACAAATTAATTCCGAACTTGAAATTCAACCAGTTGCGTAACTCCTCTCCTTTGTGCCTTCTCTCCCAAATGATTGAGGGTTTTATTCCAAGTGTGTGTGAGCAGGAAGTACATTTTTGTCGTGAACAGTTTAATCCATTTGGTGGAGGTTGTCTACGGTCTTCAGAAAGACAAGTTAAACAGATTTATTTAGGTATGTGCTCCATGTGAGCACATTATAAACATACAGTTATTAACATGTGTTCTCAGGCTCTTCTGCAAAGCAGGGTCTAAAAATGAGGTGATAAAGCTCGATCTGAAGGCTCTGAGATTAAGTGGTGCTTATTTAATCCACCCACAAACACCCCAGATGCTCACTAATTAACGTCTTCTTTGTGTAAAAAATAAAATGCTACCATTAGACAGAGCCAGGCTAGCTGTTTGCCTTCTTCTTCTTGCTTGAGTGCAAGAGTGAGCATATATCTCAAAAATATCCAACTCTTCTTTGTTTTTAGCTCAGCTGTGATTTAAAAGTTTATAAATTTTAAGCTCTCTGTAAATGCTGAGATGGGTAAACTGTGTTTTGACCATTTCAGTGTTTGAGGACCATTTAAATCAACAAATCAGGACTCTCTCTGTAATATTTTGATGCTTGCAGACTCGCTCTGTAAGCTTGCAGCTCGTGTTTCTGGTGACATGCAGGATTTCCCAGGCGTGTCCAGCGCTCACTCAGGCGTGAAGGCTATTGTGATGATATTACATTTTACATAATATGGACTATGTGTTTACATTGACCTCAATTTCCATTCAAGCAGAGGCTGGAATGTGGAAAACGAATACATTAAGCTGCTTGTGCCGATGCAGTTTATAGTCCAGCTAAAGATTGAAGAGACGATTAGAAAAATGCTTTTTTTGATTGGATATTGATTGGAAAGCTTGCGAGTACAGAGATGGAGAAGCCAGAAAATATGTGCAACCTGTATTCTCCTGAGACATTTATTTTATTAGACAAAGTGCTGAAATAAACATGAGAGGAGGAAAAAAAAGTTGCTTTCCCACAAGACAGAAAAAGAAAGTTGAGGCAGAAGTAATGGAAGCACAGAGAGAGAGAGAGAGAGCAAACAGGAGGAGCTTTGTGGACAGATGAGTGCTGAGGATAAAGAGAGACGCTGCCGTCCTGACTGGACTCTGTTATTCAGCCTCTCCGGACCGCGCTGCCCTGCCCGCTGAGCATGAATGTCAATGAAAGCTCCCGACAGCTGCTGCTTTTTCTGTTTCTGCCAGTGAGAGTTTTGGGGGTTTACCTCGTTAATGATAAAATGCAATGAGTGGATGTACGGAGAGCAATCAGTGTCCAAAAGTGTAAAGATTTGAGAGTCATTTATGGGGTTTTTTTTCTGTTCCACAAACAAATACCAACCAATTTTACAAAAACAGAATCAAACTAAACACTGCTCAATGTATTTGCACAGATCATATGTGTGTTTGTGGAGTTTTGAGGCGTTTAAGTGCTGCTGGAAAACTTGGATGTCATACAGCATCTTAATCTGTTTTTAATTTGCTATCTTGGATTCAAATTGATCGCACGTTATTAATTATCAATCTTGAAGTTGTTTATCCAAGTTATCATATTTTTTAGTAAAATTGTTTTACATTTGTTAAAATTGGCTTATATATGTAAATCATGAGGAAGTATTTGTCACAAGTACTTAGAGAAATCTTTTTCCATATAGGTGCCTAAAGCGCATAAAGACATCAAATAAGTGTTTTAAATGTATGTAACTGTGTATTTCTATGTGTATTTGTGGATATTAAGTTGAGTTTCACCATAAAAGGACTTGGACTGGAAAATATGAAGACTTATGCAGGAAATTAAGGTATGAAGTTATTAAAAATAGACAGAAAATATATTTTAATAATCCTTCACAGCAAAACAAAGAAAAAAACTCAAGAGGACACCTAACAAAGTGTGTGTGTGCTGCACCATATCGTGTGTGTGTGTGTGTGTGTGTGTGTGTGTCAGACTGCAGCAATGATGATCCATGCACGTGAACATCAGGACCCCAGACGTCTGTGCCTGCATGTAACTTAGGCGTCCTCCGTCCTCGCCTGCTGCCGCTCCTTCAACATTTCTTTCTCCGCAGGCAGCTGAAAGGAAGCCCCGGCCCACAGCCCAGGCTATTCCCCAGTTGCCATGGCGACGTGGTCTCCTCTGTTTCCATGGTTATAAAAGGCGAGGAGAAGCAATGGCGGCGGGGGTGAGAGAGGCTGACACTGGATATAAAAGGAAGGCAAAACAAATAGTGAAAGAGAGAGAGAGTGTCAGAATTTTAATTTGGAGCTGTAGAAAAGAGGGGGGAGTTTGTAAAAGAGAAGAGAGAGAGAAAGAGAGGAGTGAATGATCGAGTCGGTGTAAAAGGTAATGAAGAGAGTGAAAAAATAGAGTCAGAGATAGAGAGGGGGAGGCAGTAATGGGGGGTGGAGGTAAAAGAGGGCAAAGTTCAAAGAGGAGAGGAAAAGAAAGGATGACTTGACTAAAGACGAGGGCGAGAGAGGTCAGAGAACAGAAAAAGAAAGAGAACGATGAACAGAGAGAGAGATTAAGACTGAAGCAGATGAGAGAAAACTTAAGAGAGATGAAGGGTGGAGAAGAGAAATGAAAATAAAACAAAAAGATAAATGGAGGCCATAGAGGAGAGAGAGAGAGAGAGAACTGAATGAAAACAAAGATTAAGAAACGTTTGTGACCTGAAGAAAGAGCGAGGAAGAGAGAAAGTGGGTGGAATGAGAGTACTTGAAGGAATTTTTGTTTTAAAATAAGAGTAAGAAGCAGATAAAGTGGGACAATGAAAGGTGTGTTATTTAAACTACACGTCAAATAAGTTTAATATTTTTATGGAACAACCAACAAAGAATTTCAAACTTCTTAGGATGCACCAACGTGTACAGAAAAACGTGAAAATGTGCACACAGTTTGTGAAGTTTGAGAGACAAATCTAAAAACAAACACCGTTAAAACTGAGGCGGCAGCAGTCGACGTCTCCTGATTTTTAGTCTCTGTATGCATCAAGCTCCTAAATTCTGCACATTTTGCTTAATATGTGAAGATATTTTATAGTTTTATCTGAGTTTTGTCAGTTTCTAAACGCAAACATTGTTTTACATTTGCACAATACAGAAATACTTCAAACTGAAGTACAGAATAATTGAAAAACCTGAAATATTTTGATCTAAAAACTGTGAAAAATTGCACATTTAAGAAAATCATGTGTTTTGAAATCACACCACTTTTTTATTATAGATAAGTAGATAATATCTAATTTAATCATTATAATCTAAATAATACTTATCGTTTACTGTTTTTATAAAGCAAAAAATAAAACGATTAGACAAAGTAAATAAAATCCGTGGCTCAGATCCAAAATACTGATCTGTTGCTCATCCAAATCAGACACTCGTGTTCCTGGTGCAGAGCGGAGACACAGTTCACACACTCAACACACTGTTGTCTTTAATGAGCCTCCTCATAACTGCAGTTTGATGCTCCCCGCTGAAACACCACCGACTTTGTTTACATGCTGATTTATTGGACTGCCGACCTCACGGTGATTATCTGCATTCCTGAAGCAGCCATGGATTTTTACGCGTGTTTTTCGGAGGCTGTTTTAAATGTTTACGTCAGTCTTTCAAAATATAATTATGTTTCTATTTCATTTCTGGAATTTGAGACTGTGAAGTAGGGATCAGACTTCACAGAGAACCTTTTCAAAAAATTTAAACAGCAACATAAAACACTAATCAAAGTCACACACATCTTAATAATTTCATTTAATCTCCTTCTCATTCCTGGTTATTTAGGGCTGCTGTATTAGCCTGTAATTTACACAAAAATGCAGCCGTGGATAATCACATCAAATTGTCTGATGTGAGAGATACCTTTCATTTGCAGCTGGTTTTCATATGTGAGAATAACAGAGAGCGTGAGATGTGATCAGATGTTGAAAACTGGAACTTAAATGTGCTCCGAGTCGAAGTTTGCCCCAGAGGAGCTCTGCTGCTGAAGGCGTGGGTGATGATGTGTGCTGAGGACTCAGTGTCCTTTTGGCTCTCGGGGCACAATCATCATGCAGCTGGACTCTGCATGACAGCACAGTCACACACACACACACGCACACACATACATACACACAGTGGGAGTGACAGGTCGAGGCAGGCAGACATGAGGAGGAAGAGATGACTCATTATTCTGTCTCCCCTCCTCAGTTATAGCAGCTACATTTCTATACTCTCATACACACTGTTCACTACTTTTATCATGATCTTATTTTACATTTACTAACACCTTGAAAAGAAAGCCTACAAATGGATGAGCATAAATAAAGAAAGTTTTTACAGTTACAAAGGCCCCAAGTTTGAGTCAGAATTTTTTGTAGTATCCATCCTTCACCACTAGGCGGAGGCTTTCACACATTTATTGGCTGTATTGCGTTTTGTTTTTTTTTGTTTTTTTTTTGGAGGGACCCTTGTTGTGTGTGTGTGTGTCGATCCCAGCTGCCTTTGAGTGGTAAAAGATGCTAAAAACATCTGCAATCTTATGATTTATGTTTGAATGGAGAGCCTATTATGTTTTTCTTCAACAGTTTCAAGCTCTGCATTTTACTGGAAATTAAATGTTACTGGGACCTTGAGATGGGTGTCAAAACAACCTCCCTGATGTTTGTATTACGTGTGTGTGTGTGTGTGTGTGTGTGAGAGAGAGGAGGCTGCAGATGGCTAACAACCATATCCTGTTTTGCTTTCATTATAAAAATCCTCCTCCTCCCTACTTGTCTTGCTTGTCACCCTGTGTACATGTGAGTGTGAATGTGTGTGTGTGTGTGTGTGTGTGTGTGTGTGATTGTGCCAGATTGGGATCCCTAAGGTGTCTGTTTGTCTGTTTGCATTTCCACTGGTGTGTGTCTAATGTGATACGAGCATCCTGTAATAAGGCCTGAGTCAGCGCGAGGACATGATGAGGACATTAAAAATAATGAAAGACGGGAAGAGAGAAAGGGAAGAATACCTGTTTATATAATTTACCCATCAGTTCTTAATTAATGGTCATAATTACTGCAGACACATGAGACCACTTTCTAAATGACTGGAAGCATTTGAGACACTCTCATTGTTATAACCTAGAACCACATTTCCCATAAACCTGTTACCTCCTGTTGTAATTAGCTCTGATTTTTCAATTAAATCTCTTTTTTTGAACATATTAAAAGTTTTTACCTCCAACATGTAGTTTGTTCCTCCATTTTCTCTCTTGATAAATGTGCTAAAAAGTGTTCCCTCAGATTTCTGCAGCGTAGAAGCGGCCAGCTCATTGATGGTTTAATGCTGACTGGAACATTTGATTTACAGATGTTTATTAGTGTTTGAACCATGATATGATGAATACATTATATGCTGTTTATGCTGTTGTAAATGCTGACACTTTCACCTAAAGCAGTGTGCTCAATGTGCTCAGATAGTGTGTGTGTGCGTGTGTGTGTGTGTGTGTGTGTGTGTGTATGTGTGTGTGTGCGCGTGGACATGATTAGCTGTATATCATGTTGGATAACAGAGCAGTGGGAGCCAGGCTATTAAAGGTGTAGTCTGCAATGCTTGGACAACAGCACATCCTCGAATCCTCGAATCTTGATGTTTCCATCTGCCTTTAATGAATGGAAGTTTCATAACTAGTGTGTCAAAATCAATAAATTTTCATTCATCTGAATTAATCTACAGCGGTATGATCCCATAATAAACTGATTTAATCACAAAAAATGGACCAAAATGATGCTGAAATAAGTATACCATGATGCCAATATGTAAGATATGTGACCTTTACAAGGTTAGGGTTGTTCATTTTTGGTTGTAATTATCAAAAATGTGGGGATATATTTTAATGTGTATAACTGAAACCACAGTTAAATGTGATGTTGTTCATTATATGGAGTGATATTTAAATTTTTAGTTCCCACGTTTATGTACATGAGAGGGCAAACACCTCTAAATATAAAGCAACACAGTATAACTTCAACATTTCACCACCTTTCTGTCAGTGTGAATACCAACATATTAATGAGACGCGTGAAGTGTTTGAAGTTGGATTAAACCTCTCGACCCACACAGACCGGATCTCAAAGTCAGCGGTCCGTCAGCCTCGTGGAGCCGTTCATGCATCTTTTATTTGCATTTCGATCTGGTATCGATTCCAGTCCGAGAGAAATCCACACCTGCTTCAACGCTCGTCAAAAAAGGAAAAAAAAAAAAGCAGAATACATGATGTCTTCTGCTCTACAGCCAGATAAATGTTCAATTTTCTGATAGTGGGGCTGACATTGTGCTTCACTTTAAGATCATCTTTATGTGTCTCTGGGGATTAAATGACATAATCTCTGGGCCATTTCAATAAGGCTGCTTTATGGGCCTCAGGATGATCGCATGCTGAGATTATCCACTGATGGTTGTGTTTCGCGCAGCAGGACGCAGATTCACCTCACATCAGAGGGAGTCAAACATGGAGGCTCACTTCACTTATCGCACAAAGTTTATTCTTTTAGTGCTGTTTGAAAGGAGCATAAATATCGTTTTAAGTAACATATATATTTCCTTTTTTGCATCTCTGTTCCCCGATATGTTTTCTTTTTTGCATTTCTTCTGGTTGCACTTACTTTTGACTATGGATCGCTAGGTTTATTAACAAGGCTTTTACTTGTATTTGAATCCTTTTGCCACAGTTCTCTGTAATATAGATGCAGGTAGCCTTTAGATGGCAGTGTGCTCCTGTAATTCAGCTCCTCCAAAACCAAAACTTCCTCTCATGCAGACACAGTGCTGAGCAAACTAAAGACCTGATATTTGTTGGTCAAGCTCTGGTTTTATATTTGCAAGGTGACATATGCTAATAATTAGTTTCCACCAGGTAAAATTATCTGCGTATGCTTCAGTGATTTGTCATTGTTTTAGATCTCATCCCCCTAAATCTGAGAAAAGGTAGAAATATTACAGTGTGGAAATACTTTTAAAAAAGTATTAACATAAAA
>JAVQJZ010025259.1:0-14144 GCA_036025355.1 Leiopotherapon unicolor
CCTTCTTAAATCAATAGTTGGAACATGTAAAAAAAGAAACCTGGAAGCTGCTTAAAAGGCAATATGACTCTGCTGTTTACAAAGGCATTCAACTGACACTTTTATGTCTGAAAATAAAGTCATACAGGGAGCTTTTCTATGTCATGTTTTATTGTTTCCAGACAATAATGGATTTTGTCTCAAAGGCACAGTTGGTTAATAACATTTTAATGCTGTTCATGGAAGCATGCCTCAGCAGAGCTACAGTGTGACCACAAAGACGGAGAGGCCACAGCTAAGATTTACAGAGAGAAGTGTCACGCCTGCCTTTTAACATTCATTTTTCAAACTTTTAAAAAGCACTTTGCCTCATGGGTCTCCAAAGCTCTTCAAAAGGGTTTTCAACCATGCTTTTTTTAAACAAATGGTTGGCTTTTATATTCTGAAAAGCCACAAACCAATGCTTAAATCCATCTTCATATGATAAAGTGTGCCAAAAAAGCACAAACACTTGAAAGAAACATATTCTTTAACTTATATTCTACTAATGTATAACACGCTCCTCCTTTTGCAACTCAGATCTACTTTAGCAAACAATGGTATCTTTCACACCTCGTCCAGTTCTCAAATTGTTTGACTCTGCTAGAAGCACAAGTGTTCGTTAAACACAATATGGAGGAGGGATGTTTTAGATCTGGAGTCTGCATTCGACTGAGACAGAGTGTGGGTTAGTGTGAGCTTAGCATCCAGAAGTCCTGACCGTCAACAAATACAATACGATTATATATATATTGGAAAATGGTCACCTTAAACCTTTCAAAATTGTTTAAGAAGGTCGCCCTGCTCGCCTGCTACATTTCTAAATTATTTGTCAAGGATGGGTTTGACACTGGACAAGAGAAGAGCAATGCTGGCGGGACTTACAGCTGCAAAAAAAACAGTTGCCACGCGCTGAAAACCTCCACACTTACTCTCTTTCAGAGCATTGTGTATTTGGAGCTGTCAACAGCTAGAGTCCAAGAGCCAAAGAATAAAGGCTTGGTACTCCCTCCTGACTGTCCTCTGTGGGTTTCAAGTGTAATATGTGCCTGAGGAATGGAGTCTAGATCCAGGAGGTGGGCGGGTTGTGTGTGAGGTGAGGTGGGTGATTTTTGCTTTGACTTTATTATATGTGTATGTATATGTATATGTATATGCTTAAAATGTTAGTCAGTAATTATTACAGTATTATTTTATATTCTGTTAGATTTATCTTTTTTTATTTTACTTACTGATTTTATTTTATATTTATTTTTTTATTCTAGTTGTTTATTCATGTGTATCTGTATATACATGTATAGGTATGTGTATATGTGAATATATATCTTGTGATCTATTTTTGTAACATGGGCATATACCTATCTATATCTTTCTTTAAAACAAATACAAATTTGATCATAAAAACATTTTCACTAATTGGAGTATCTCTCTTTTATTTCAAACTATCGTAATCACACAATGAGATATTAGTCGCTCTTACTCTTATTTTAAGTATTGGGACCACACTCTGTGTAGTCTGAGTTTCAGTCCTTCGACCCTCACTGACCCCACCTCTAGGTGGCACTGCCCACCATATAGCTAGAAGGGAATCATGTACTGTCCACAGTCAGTATAAGGGAAAGTTTTCCTTATTCAGATGAGATTTTCACACACACATTCTGTATCAGTTGAAAATGGGCTGTATGTTTCTGCATACAACCTGAAATATAATGTAATTTTTATATTTTGCATTAAACAGCAGTCCAGCTGTTGCAGTAGTCAAGTCACGTCATCTCTTATCTCCCACAACTATAACCCTAACATACTTAAAGGAGGATTTATCACGTACAACTTCAAAGCATACTCTTTACAGTTGAACCAAATCAATCAAATCGACAACCCCGTACATAGTAACAGCTGCTGACACGACTTGAAGTGGCTTCTGGCAACTAGTGTGATGACTTTCAGCACAGTGTGGTGGTAACACAAAAGACACGAGGAGACAGTAGCCCTGCTATTTTCATGCACAGTTACGTAAGACTACCAGAAAGAGCGCTATCAATCACCGGCTGCTGTTGCACCTTAAACCTTCAGGGATTGTTAGGTGGTAGCTGTCTTACAGACATCTTGCCTCCCTGGCCTTTGGGGGGCCAGATCAACCCAGCAAAGAGGCGAGCAGTGTTTGTGTGGCCCTGTTTGATGAACAGACAGGCAGCCATGTTTGTTTTCCCGGAGCAATGTGGCCCTGAAGACTTGAGCGAGAGACAGGAAAACAGAGGCAGAGAGGGAAAAAAGAGGAGAAGACTAACTCTTAGTAGAAACACTACAAGCTGTGTCTGTCACCTGTTCCCCATCGAGAAAGTGGTGTGACATTCCACGGCCGGGAAAACAGACTTATCCCCAAAGCAGGAAAAAGCAATAGAGGAAAACGAGGAGGGGAATATATGATTACAATCACTCATCTGTTGAGAGAGGATAAAACTTGACATTTATAAAGCCAATGAGTAGCTGGTTCTGCTTAAAGGTTGGCAGGGTTTAAAAGTAGATTTTAAAAAAAGAAAAAAAAACTAAATATAACACTTAACATTCCCTTTTGGAGTGTCATGTGGGGCCATCTGATGCTGATTCAGACTGTTTTTTTTTTGCCTGTCCGTCATGCAGTCTCCATGTTCAGGGCTATTTAAGGCATCCCCGAGTCTCTGCCACCAAACAGACTCAGGTCGTCATCTCGGCACATCTGCGGTGACGACAGTACGAGCGGTGGGAGTTTTCTCCACCCTGTGGCTCACCATCCTTTCCCATCAGCTTTTTATTTTGTCATAAAGATTTCGACTCATATCCAAGACACAGGCTACATGCTGAGCTACCACTTTGGTCGTTTCTTTATTTCAGTCCTGAGGTAAATCTCCGTCCAAGTGACAGCAGACTATGACTTGCTTTCCAGTCCTCGCAGTTAATGGAAAAGGCCGCTGAAAGCAAGACAAAGCTCCCCAAACACTGCTCTGTTGACAAAGGGAAATACCACTATGTGGGGAGTGGGTGTCATGTCAAGACTATAAATAATCACAACTTAAAACTCCCCTCTGCAATGAATCATCCCGGCAGCAACAGATCTTGCCTTTCTCCCCTAAAACTTAGCTTGGATCCCTAACAATGGCTCATTCAAAGTGAGGGAAAGGGCTGAGAGGCTAATGGAGAGCGCTCGATTTGGCTTGGCAAACAGGAGCAAAGTCACTTAAATACTATTTACAATCCTCATAAGGAGAGGGAAACTATTTTCTTAGGTGCATCACTGATGTCTGTCAGGGGACGACTTTGTGAGCAGTGACATTCACGGCGTGCTGTTTACACGTCTAATTTGGCAGGCCACTTACCAAATCCATTAGTGGCAACAAAGCATTCAAAGCTGTCAATCTCCCCAACTGCCCCGAAATGTTTAACTTCTTTAAGGAATAAACAAGACATAATTGATACCAATGAAATTCCTGTTGATCCATGTAGGGGGTAAAAAATAATGCACAAAGATAACAAAGGTGCAAAGGTCCTGTGATTTGTAAGGATGTGTTGGTGCATCCTAACAAAAGACTGCTTTACCTCTCAGACCACTAGATGTAGCTCTCCACAGAGAGTCATTATTCAGAAAATTGAGGTTTATAGAGCTTGACCTTGGAGCATTTGCCTAACCTCCACTGTTATATGCCCCCTTGGCAAAATATGTGGTTCAGCTGAGCCCAAGTTTTAAATGAGGTGGAATTCAAAACAGGGGGAAGGCAATAACTCATAAAACTCACAAAAAACTGACACTGGCTCTTAATAGAAGTCACTTTGCCAAGGTGTCAAACTGTGAGAGACGTAAATCAGAAGTCTGAAAAATGACACTCATCGCAACCCAGCATCACACACACACACGCACACACACATTGTTCACATGCTCAGAACGAGCGGATGTTTCTCTCAATGAAAACATCAGAGTTTCTTGCTAATCAGGTGCTCTGCTCCTGCATGCTTCGCTTCTCAATCTCGACCAACACATTCCTGGACAGGAACAAGTCACTGATCCACAGCCAGTGTCTGTTCCTATTGGCCGCGGTTCAGCTTTAGCACCTGTATCCTGATCATAACTGCTTCATTATGGAGGCTCTAAGTGCACCCGTCTCCTTCTCATCTCCAAATGGCCATTAGCAAAAATTAGCAGGTCAACAAGTCTCCAGGTTTCATTGGCATAGCTCTCGGGCCAAGGCTTGAAATGCTTTCCACACCTCATACATTTCCAAGCTACCCCAAGCAACTGATGAACAAAAATATAAATCTAAATATAATCAAATCTGTGTGGCGTCCGGATGCTCCTACTCTGACAAAGAGCCAAGCAGCGCACATGTTTGTGCTCACTGAGGCGGCCGACTGGAGTCAAGAGGTCACCGCAGACCAGAGCAAAGATTGACTTAGTCCACAAGACAGTGAGCAGACAAAGGGCTGTGAGTAAACTTCCACTGGCCTTTATTGGTTTGCCCTTTTCCTGTTGTGGGGGGACCTGCAGATGTTTGGAGGGTTAAATACACTCACTCACACAGACAGGCCAAAGTCCCTACAGCCGTTGGTGTGGTGAAGGTGAGTATATGGCAGCAGGAAGGTGGGCGGGCTGTGATCCCAGCAGGCATTAGTTTTCAAGGATAATCAGGCTTACAGGTGAGAATTATCTGTGGCTACCTATCTCCTGAAACCATCCTAACAGCTCTTATTTTTAGATAATGTCTCAGCTTCATTAAAGATGCACTTCACACAAATAAAACGTAAACATATTCTCCCACTTTAGGGGCACCTTGTCTAAAAACAAACCACCCTATGAGCAGTTTTTTTTAGCCTGGGCAGACACAAGTTCCTAATGGAAATGTCCACACAGTCCTGACATTGTTTCTTGAAGGACAGTTTGCTGCTGAGTTTTTTTTTCCAAACATGTGAAAGTTAATCATTCTTTTAATGGTCAGCTCCCATTATAACAGGATGGTAGCATATTTCAGAGTCCTGTAGGTGCTGCATGGTTGGATATCGTATCAGCATGGTATTGCTTGTCTTGTTTTGTTTTATTTGGGTGAACTGCTCCTTTGAGCTTCATTTATACCAACCAAACAGGATTCAATTGAGTTTGTAACTCTTTCCAGCCAAAAGCTGCCATCGCAGGGTCAGGGTGAAAAATCACAAACTGATGTTTTACAAAGTGGAACACACGGGAGACAACACACAGGATGAGTGGCTGTGTTATAGGTAATTACAGTGAGCGTGATGGCAGCCCCGTGGCGATCTACAGTCTCTGTGCTCCGAGAGGTGGAGAGTAATGACATGCTATGTGAAAATAGTGTTGGTTGTATCTACACAGCAGACTTGTTTGTGGTCCAGAAAAATAACACAAGTGTTATATAGAGACATAATACAGTGTAAATATAGTCTACCTGTAGACTGTCAGTAAATACTGCTTCACTATGGTACCCTCCTCTGTTTCCATTTAAATTCAGATATCCTGCACCTTAGCAACATTACTCTAAAGACACGTTTAATTTAAGCACAGGTGCAAAAAATTAAACTGCACTATAGACCACCACAATGAGACTCACTTGACCCCACAAATGACTTATGAATGAACCACTGTGCTGGAAAAAATAGGCAAAAACACTCAACATTTTAATTAACTATTTGTCCAAGTGTTTTGTTTAGTGAACAAAGCTCTATCCATCTCCACTTCCTAAAAAACTTGCATCATCAAGCCATTATGGGAACAAGCAGCCATCGTTAAGGAGACAGCATGCTCTCAGTCAAGTGTACAGTATGTCAGCCTCGGCGGCTATGCAGTCCAAACGCTGCCAGCGACGGAGCAGCAATTCCTGCAACAGTGGGTGATTGTCTGGAGCTCAGGAGCCAGTTAACCACTGATGCATACACACTAACTCTCCCAGTGAATTCAAGGGGAGGCCACTCTTGTTCTCAGTCAACTCAGTTCTCCCATAAGGCTCTCATTTTCACTCTTGAGGACAAAAAAAAAAAAAACAACAACAACAAAAAAAAAAACAGGTCCTCTCAGGATTTCAGGTCCACTTTGTTTTCCATCGAGCAAACACTATCAGCAGAGAACAACAGAATGCATTGTGGTCTGGGCTCTTTGTAGATCTTATCTGGAAGGGATTCATAATAGACTACAGACAACTTGGATTCACTTCTGATAGAAGAAAATACATTTCCCGGTAAAGCAGCCTATGGAGGCGTGCACATTTCTGCAGCTCCGCAGTGCCAGCTGAGTGTAACAGGACAACACAGCCTGCATGCAGGACGTCAATAATAAACACTTGTGTGAGGAATGTTTAGGTTTAAAGGCATACATATATGTTTTTTTAAAGCCTAAACGCTCTGACACTTTGATTCATCTGAGTATATATCATCATATGGTACAAGAATGATTTATCACTGACATGCCTCTCTCATTCATCCTCCCTACATGCTTAAGTGTTTATTTCCCAGCTTATCATGACTGTGTGAGTGAAAGGTAAATAAAAAGATGGGGTGGAGGGGCTGTAATGGGGGGGGGGGGGCACATGGTATTCACATTAAAATGCTGGATATCCTAGGCTGCATGTTCATCTTCAAAGCCAAGACTGCTGCTTTCACTGCTGCTAAGTTGTCAGCTGCATTAATTGCAGATCAGCCAGGACTGAGGGAAGAAGTCCACTGTGAAATATTACAAACATGTAGAGAGGCTGCTCCATATGAACAGCTGCACTGCCTGCTTGAATGGTGATCATGCAGAACTACAGCATGAGAAGTAAAAAACCCAACATAATCACTTATATCAGTGCCTCCAGGAGTAAACTCTGTGCAGTCATCGACCTGATGAAAACATGATCAGTCATGTTTCGGTGGAAAACACTGAAAATAAATTGCTGCAGTGAGTGTGTTCAGTCAATTGGCGCCCCTGTCAGGGAAAGACGCCAAAGGAGCAGAACAGAAGTAAATCACCCACTTTCCATTTTGCACTAAAACGAGCCCCGCCAGTCAGCAAACAATCAGACACACACCGCTGAAGCAAAAGCACACTTACGCTGCTGCCGCGGAAACGTGTCCACTCCTTGTCCGTTGAGCTCCTAAATGCATTTGTATGCATTTGTCCAGGCAGCAGAGATCTGGGTGAAAACAGAGGATACCTGCTCATGGGCCAAGCCTCGTCAGAGCAGCGCCAGCTCACAGGCTGCTCATCGCACTGAGCGGAGGTCTGCCCCGCTGCTCGCTCACACTGTGCGCTCCGCGGCGCGGCCGCTCAGCCCGCTGCTGTCCAAAGCGCAGCAAACGCGCAACAGTTGCATAGAGAGCCGGAGAGAGGCAGGAGGCTGCTGCTGCTGCTCGCTCTGCTGCTGGGAGCCGCACACACTCGGAGCTCGGCTGCTGCTCTCGGGCTGCTCTCGCTCTCGCAGCGGCGGATCCGGATCTGTACCTCCAGGCGGTGGTTCCTGCTATGTGCCTTGACTTGCACTGATGCGAGGGGACCCGCATTCACCCCGACACAACTCCTACCAGCTGGTGGTGTTGGATTTCACCACTCACAGGCTCGTGACATCACGGACAGACTTCTGGCTTGTGCTCATCAGTGCCCTTTGTCTGATTTGACTACTGTCTGAGCCTGAGGGAGTGCAGCAGGGTAGAGGACGCCTTTTAATTGTAGAAATGTACATTTAAAGAAATAAAAAAAATAGCACAAAGCTGCTTGCAAAGACTTATACAAACAGGACACACCAAGACTGAGATAATGCCAGAGATGAAGAGAAGAGATGGGCTGGCCTCATGTTGTCTTGCTGACAGGCAAACATGCCAGGTGCTGCAGCTCAGGGCACTGCTGCTCTGGCATAATGACAAGAACATGTTATTCAGCACTGGGCAACTCATATCAGGACTAGTTTACTTTACTTTGATACTGAAAAAAGAATTCGTCAAGAGCAACAGTCTGCCCACACATATTGGACCCTTTCTGAACCTCTCCTCTTAGAAGGGGAGTTTGTGGCGGGGTTCTCATTTTGCTCTTAAGATGATTAAACACAGCAAAAGTCCATTTGAATCTCGCACTAACAAGTCAGTGAGAAAGTCTACTGGTGTGAAAGTATGCAACAGTATGCATGCAGTGGTGCTGTATATAAAACAAGCCAGTTGCATCCCTGCTGGTGTTTTCTTTGGCCAGCATCCAAAATAATTAAAGCAGGGCCTCACATTAATCGCGTTTCTGCTCACATAAAATCAGCAACAATCATGTTAAGGCCCACCATGTGCCATAATCCCGAGCAGGTCTGAGAATATGACATGTGGAGGTGGTTTACCTGTTAAGGCCACATGTCATGCAGTTTGCGGGAGTTCTGGATTTTGCACCAGCTCCATCTGACGGGATTTTACACAAGCGCAGATTTGTTATGTGTATAAGCTCTTGTGGCGTTCATCAGAAAACAGTTTTGCTCTGGCACTGATTACGGCTGGAAATAAACCTCCTTTGTCTCTTTGTGGCTGCATCTGAGCACAACACCGTGCTTCCCCCTTGAAAATGGCACTGTTTCTTTTTTTTATCGCTCTCATCGTTTTCCTCCAAATAAACAGGCTTTAACCCGCTTCCACTCTTCCCGAACCAGGTTAACCCATTAACCTAGAACAAACAGTGCTCTGTGGGTCCCCGGGCCCTCCCCCACCCGTGCACCCCAGCATCCTCCTCCAGACGTCCGCAGCCTCCCTCAGCTCAGCCTGCACAGAGCCCATATGGTTTGCAGTTTAGGAAGCTGGGGGGACGCTGCTAGGAGACAGAGCAGTTCCTGCCTCTAATCCCAGGTGGAGCACACAGGGTTTCTTAACCTGAACGCAGCGGAGCGACAGTTACAGCGAGCAGCCGCAATGCCCAAACAAGGAGTGATATAAGAGAGGTCAAAATGACATGGAAACTCCGAGCAAGCCTGCCAGCCACTCTAAACAGTGAGGTAAATAAAGAGCATTCATTTGTGTGTGTGTGTGTGTGAGTGTCTGTAGCAGTGGGCCGAACTTTCTTCCCCCACTTCTTCATCAAAGACAGTTGTCTCCGAGGAGGAAGCACTTGCACGGGATTCACTCTCTCTCTCTCTCTCTCTCTCTCACTGGCTTTGCTATCAGCCAGCACCTTGGGATAGCAATGCTTCGACCAGATGTTTTCTTCCACTTCCAGGAAAGAAAAATGTTAAGATGCTGGTCCTCTGACAAGACCCGTGAATCAACATCGTGAACAAATGAATTACACGATCAGTTTGTAGCAAAGCCCCGACACAGACATTGGAGGCTGAAATAATATCTCTTTTAGAGAAGCTGTGCGTTTGCCGACCGGTAAACATTTGGAAGGGTTTGAATGTCACTTTGATAAAATCTTGATGAAGTTAATAAAGTGCTGCAAAAAAGGGTTCCATAAAGCTTTTTTTTTTTACTATATTATACCATAAAATGACTTCAGCCAAATATGCACACAGATTTACAGCAAACTCCTCGAGATGAATTTTCTTTTTTCCCCCACATATCCAGATGTGTACTAATCAGTCCATTGTGCACCGCGCAGCAGAACGCCCAAAGAGCGACTGGTGTCCGATAATCAGAATCAGATCACCTCTCCTCCTCTCTCTTGAGGATCTGGCAGACGCAGATGAGTGCGCGCTGACCCCCTCCCGAAACATGTGGTATTCCCCTCCAGCAGTTTCATAACTTATCCAATGAGATGGCCAATAAATGTGCTGTAATCAAGTCAGAATGACCATGGCGCTCAATGGACCAGTGTTTTCGGACAATGACTACGGAGTTTTAGAAGTACACGAAGGCCAGACGCGATCCTGATTAGAGCAACATGCCTTCACGGACCACGTGCTGTTCCTCTACATGATCAAATATTACCGCTGAAAGAGCACATGCCCATTTTTCGCTTGTACTAAAATTGGTGATAAAAAGTTTAAGAGAAATGGACGAGAGAGACTTTCTTCAACATAAATGAAACAGCTATTTCTAGTTTCTTGTGGGTGAGTCTGTGTCTCATTCGGACACGAGGGTGTTGCTGGTCCCAGGGGCCCCTTGTATTCCTACCTGTGCACTCCTGAGCTTCCCACTGCAACGCCTGAATTCTAACACCGCGTCCTGGTGTTGTCTTTCAGGATAACGTTCCGTAGTACAGTAACAGCTTGTAAATGTGGAGCGTGTGGAAACTTTTTTTGCCTCCCAAGACCAGAGGGAAGCCAAAGTCAACCGGACTGGTTGAAGAGAAACAGGAAAGTGGATGAGGAAGAGGGAAGGTTTTACGGTCGGTAGGGCGTAAAACAAAATGTTGTCCTGTGGCCAGCCCGTGGACTTAGTAAAGAATTCTCGGGATAACAGCACAGTTGGTTAAGTGTGCCACGTTAGGTAAACAGCTCATTAGTGTCTGCCATCAATCTCACTGAAGACGACGAATTCAGTGGCATACGTCTGTGCGACCAGGTTGACAGCTGATTCTACCTGTGGACCGGCTAGACGCTAAACATGGCTCCGTCTCTAATTAGCAGACCGGCCCTGTGTAATTTCGGTCCTGCGTGTGTGTCACTGCCTCGCAGGGCTGTTATTTTGCCGAGTGGGGAGAGAGTGGGCAACAGCTGGGAGAGTGCTTAACAGATGGTGGAATACGGAGCTGAAACAATGCTCCATGTAAGAGCGTTCACTCTGTGTGTGAGAGTGTGCGAGTGTGTACGCAGTGAGGTGGGTCGCGGAGTTTGAGGGACCATGGGAATGCAGGGAGAGAAGGGGCAAGGAGAGCCCAGGGTGATGGGGGTGTTTGGGCTGGGAGGAAGTTTGAGAGTGTGTGGGGAAAGTGAAAGTCTCTCTGGGGGTCAGCTGGCGTGGAGAGGGGCATAGAGGAGGAACACACACACACTCACACACTGCACGGGGAGATGCAGCCCCATGTTTGGCTTCTAATTTTCGTCATGGAGCCTTGTAAGCGCCCTGGATGACTTTTAGAGTTATGACTCCTGAAACAATGCCTGGTTAGTCAATAGCTGATTTGAACAGTATCCCAAAGTATTGTTTTAATTAACTGAGACTGAAAACTGGTGAGGCGCTTTTTTTTTAACTCAAACTTTATGGGTGAACATGTTTTATATTGTTGCTTTATGGTAAGGAAGTAAATAAAAAGTTCTCTTTCACTTCTTCAATTCTTTGGTTGCAACATCAGCCGAGTGTGTGTGTGTGTGTGTGTGTGTGTGTGTGTGTGTGTGTTAGTGTGTGTGTGCATAAATACTTTTGCACATTTTGCGCAGAAGTCAACCAAACCCACAAAAACAAACCCATCTGTCAACCTTTAAAACCCCTGGCATCCAAATACTGCCAAGATCACATGTTGCAGCACCATACATTACTCACCTTTAAGATGAAGGTGAAATATTTTATGGTTTCCTGAACATCATCAATTAACAGCACTTGGAGAATCTGTGCGGCGTCTGTACTTGAACTGAACTCTACTGATGAAAAAAAATAACTACCTGGCAGGAAAAGAAGAAAAGAAGAAATGTGCTGAGCAGGATAAAGACACTTAGGCCGTAATGTTTATACTATTTATCAGCTGCTACTAAATGAGGCCGACATCCCAAAGTATCCTGATGATTTTCCCATCTTTCTCACTAATGGGGAGAAAGGAAAATTTTCCTCCCAATGAAACAAATTGAAAGTGCAGAGGAAACGTGAAGGGAGGTAGCTCCACTGTATGGGTGGCAAACCCTTAAGCTTTAATTTAGGTTGAGGCGGCATGTGTCGATGAGAGTATTTAACTCTTCGGTAGGTATTTTGGGATGTGATGATACATCATTCAGGCAGAAACACAAAGTATTTGCTTTGAAAGGGAGATAAGTATAATATCTGCTTTAAGACAAATATGAATATACATCCAGCTTGATGACCCTCCAGAAATGATGAAGAAATACATTCAACGGTGGCAAGGTACCATTAGCGTAAGTAAATTGCTACTGACACCCAAAAGTAGGTGTATAATTCAGTGCTTCTCTGACCTCGTCCTGTAT
Organism: Leiopotherapon unicolor; assembly: GCA_036025355.1. Classification (NCBI taxonomy): domain Eukaryota; kingdom Metazoa; phylum Chordata; class Actinopteri; order Centrarchiformes; family Terapontidae; genus Leiopotherapon; species Leiopotherapon unicolor. The sequence goes on from JAVQJZ010025259.1 coordinate 12,066, forward strand.
GAACTTGAAAATCTAGAGCTGCAGCAATGACCCAGATGCTCTGTCAAACAAGAAACACATAAATACTCTTAGGGGAGTCAGGCTGATTTTAGGCAGATATCCGAGTCATGTTTTATAAAGAAAAGCTTATACTACTGATAGTTTTCCCACATATGCTCAGGAAAAAACTTTGTGTTCAGCTTGGTAATCTGGTTTTCTCACACTCATCCTCCACTTTATATTCTTATCCCACATTACATGCTTAAAAAAACAAGCCTGTAACAATGTATTACTGCTGTAACAAGAGATGACAAGACATTGTTAGAAACCTGGTGTAAGGATATCAGCCATGTACGGAAAAGCAATTAAAGGGCCAGCCAGCTCCACCTATTGAAAGATGGTATCAATGGTATCTGTCTTCTTTCCACTGCATGGGGATTTTTTTTTGCGCAGTTCACTGAATCTGAAGCAACAACATTAAAGGAACAGTCCTAAATTTTGGACAGATGAGAAAAACACTCTCAGGTCTGCACACTTAATACTACGGAAGCGCAGAGCTGCCAACCCCTAAAATATTTTAGACTCATAATCATGTAATTACATGATATGTATCATGTTAAAACGTAATATTTATCATGTTATAATGTGATATTAATCACGTTATTTCATGATGTGGAATTATCACGTCATTTTGTGATGTAGAATTTTCACGTTATAACAAGAAATTATCTTGTAATAACGTGATAGTTACATATCTCAGAATAACGTGATAATTTATTATCTCGGAATAACGTGATAGTAGCATAACTCGAAATAACGTGATAATTCCACATCATGAAATAATGTGATTAATATCACGTTATAACATGATACATATCATGTAATTACATGATTATGAGCCTAAAATATTTTAGGGGTTGGCAGCTCTGCGCTTCCGTACAAGACTGTGGTAAACTGAGATTACTTCTTATTTTCCTTTCCATCTTCTCTATAGTAGGTCCTTTTAGGGCACGATGAACAATGTTGTAACTGTAAACAAATATATACAGTACAGTGGGTAAACAGATCAAGTCTGGTCTCATGATCAGATCACAGACCATAGAAATTAATGAGAAAAGAGAAAAGGTATTGAATAAGGTGTTGACTCTCAAGTAAACATTTGTTTACGACAAATGCCACATACAAACTCTATAATTCAGAAAAAACAACTTGGAAGAAGAATGAACAATCTTCCATGGTAACTCGGAGATTAACACAGTCATGTGCTCACATTTCATATATTCTCACATTTCATCATCCAATGACAAGCCAGCTCCACTGAACATGTTCCTTGTTCAGTGCTTCCCACATTCAGTTTGTTCAGTTATATGGATGGATGTTTTAGTCGGTGTTGTAGTCGGTTGGCAGTGATCCGGTAATGGTCCGTCAAACTATAATAACAAGTAACTGTTACTTTTAGAAAATGTATCGGAGTAAAAGTACTCAACTCATCAAAAATATGTAGTGAAGTAAAAGTAGAAGTAGGGAAAAAATAATACTCCAATAAAGTACAGATTTGGCATTTCAATACTTTAGTACAGTAGTGAAGTAGTCCTACTTTACATCTCTGATACAAACGGAGATATCTTTTATTACACAAGAAACCCTCAGATATGCGCTGGAATTATTCTGCAACTAAATAAATAGGTTAGTATAGTAATTAGGCTAATATAGTATATATATTAGGGCAAGTTACGCTGACACTGGTGACTCCTCAGTGCTTCTGTTTGAGCATATAGGACAACATGGTTCTTTTTTTTAATCATATTTCATATACTTATACTGTTTTATAATGTGTTTGTTTTTCTGTCTTGTAGTTAATTTTTTATCTGAATTTAAAATGTGTTTTAGTTTTTAACATAACGCACCTTGTAACCATGTTCTGAAAAATGCAAGGTTTATCTGCGTGTCCCTACACTGTTCCATTTAGGTTGGATTCCCTACCAGTTTCTCATGAGCTCTGGTGTCCCAGATTAGGAAAGCCTTACTCATTATACCTTTAAGAATTCATTTGAAGAAAAAATCTAAACTTGTTGACCATGATGGATATTTGTCTTTAAC
>JAVQJZ010025266.1:0-10201 GCA_036025355.1 Leiopotherapon unicolor
TTTGTTCTTTAACAACAAATCAATGGCTGTGAAAGCTTGGCACCTGAATACAGAACAATGGGGAGATGAAGCGAAGATTGTCTTCATTAGGCACATTAATATTCATAGAAAGTAGGAAAATCTGACACCACGGAGGACTTGGTAACCTTTTCTCATATTAGATTTTTTTTTTCAACTTCTTAACACAATTAAAGTCCAGCAATGACTTAATTAATGCGGCTTTCTGTCAGGCGCTTTAAAGAACTGTCAATTTGGCCTGGGTCTGCCTGTCAGCGGGGAAGAAAGACAGTCATCCCACTCTTACAGGAGACAGTCGGAATCACAGTGCCGGATAAAGTCACATTCGCAGACACCTTGCCAAATTGATTCTTTTAAGGGTTTTTCTCGCAGATTACCATTTCTTCCCTCCTGTCTCTTATTCCGCACGAGTGTCAAATCTGAGAGAAAATCTAAATTCAGTTTTAGGTTCTGGCTATTACCGTCCTCTCCTATTGTGCTCGTCGTGGCTGATACCCTGTTAAATTATGATTTGAATGAAAAGTCTCTCGTGCAAGACGGCGTCCTCGAATCAATTACCAAGACACCAGGAACAATATGGCGGTTAGAGCGCGCTGCCCTCGCGGCCGCCGAACTTATTGAATCAACAACATTTACTCAATTATGCGTTTGCGTGAAGTTTTTTTTATTTTTTATTTTTATTCTCGTTATGCATTTTCTCGACATGCCCTTGTGCCAAACGACATGGGCGACACATGATAATGATGGCGCGGTGGGTTTTCTCGGTAAATCAGCGAGGCTGCTCTGAGGCGGGCGCGTTTTCCCTTTGGAAACCAGAACAAGTCTTCAAGTTGGAGCCACGGGCTGTCCAAACAAGATGACAGTGCAAATGTCTGCAGCTAATGACTGATTCTCCCCTTGCCTGGGTTTTGATCAAAAATAGCTCCTTCTCCTCGCTCCTTCTGAAAAAAAAAAAAAAAAAAACGGTGCCGGCCAAAATTGCAAAATTGAGGTAATGGGCCTCGCTTTAGAGGCTGATGCAGCTGCCGGATTTGTTATCACTTTGACTGAGATCAGTCGCGCTTTATAATAAGTGAGCTGAGGTTTTTTTTTTCCTTGAGAAACACCGAACCATTACACAAGTCATCTGACTATAAGCAAAACGGAGAGAAATACGCGAGCCGCTGCTGTTTTGTGAATCTCATCTCTATAAACTCCTCCTACTCCTTATCCAACGTCATGTTGAGCGGTGCGAGCAGAATATTGAGGGGGAAAAGCAGTCAAACTCTGATTTTAACATTCATTTTCTCATATATCCACGAGGTGTGACCGGGGGGATGGGATGGGATGCGGCGAGGGGGGGGGGATTCATACACTGCCATTCTCTGTATTAATGAACCAATACCTGTGATCATTCTGCAGGAGGTGTAACTGGCTTGGCAGGTGTGCTGCCACTGGGAAACAGATTAAAATAGTCAGAGTTCCTTTCAAGGCTTGTACAGAAAACAATGGAGGCTTCACAAGGTAATCATGCCATTATATGAGACGGAGGGACTAATTGGAATTATACTAGAACAGGCAGGGAGCTCATTAAAACCTTGAGCACTACCTCATGATAAACAGTCACTTTAAGGGCTGGCACTAATATGATGAGGCAAAGTCTTTATTTCTCACTTTCCAATGAACACATCTGATGTTTAAGCTCCTTATACTCTCTCAGCAGGTATCATGTGGAATGTAAGACTCCTTAATTGCCACTGGAAATTAGTAAGATGGGAATATGGAGAGCTTTTGTTGTCGTGCAGAAACACCGGCTGCGATGGCGCCGCGCCGCTTCTCGTAGCTCCGCATCGTTTTGAATCCGCAGCCACACTGCGCTTTTCATACCTCACATTAACATTTCACGTTTTGTCACCTGCTTTTCAACGAGCATTTCATTATTACAAATTGAGCCGTCTGTTAATGCATTAATTGTTCAACTTTTTGCTCATTACAGCCCCATAAAACCTCACCAATACGATGCCATAATAACACGGCGGCGAGGCTTGTTATGGACTCTGACAAGCCGTGATTAAAATCAGACTCATTTTGCTTGATGAGAAATTGGCTTTACCCAAAATAACTTTATATCCCCCTGCTTTCCAACCACAGTTCATTAGCTCCATCTTGCTCAGGCAGGATTCTTTGTGCCATTTTGACTGTATTCAAATCTCTCTAATGCCATCTCATGTTTAAAGACTGGCCATAAATCCCATATCAGTTCTTAATGACCACTGCCGGCCAGCCAGTAATATGTCATTGTTCGCAGGCGATCACCCAGCGGGGAATAGACCATGCCAGTCTTTGTAATTGCACACCCAGAAAGATTTATATTGCCATTATGCACACCCATAAGAAATAATTCAAACATATCATTGAAAAAAACAGCCTGCACATTGCTGATCCCCAAATCTCCACTGAGCATCTAGCTAGTATAATATCCTACTGCCTCTGCTAACATGGCTTTAATGTCTCCTAGTAAAGATGTCTTGAACACTCATATTCCATATGTCTATTTATTAGCGGTACCCTTTCTCCTTCTGCAGGGGTACTTTGGAAGCAAAGGCTGTGCAAAGGGAAAATGCGAGGTGTTGCAGAGCACCACACTACAGCGGCTGGGTTTGTTCCACGCGCATCAATCAGCAGGCGCAGTATGCATCCTAAACAAACTCCTCCGTGCACGCCCCTGCTCTTTCTCCTCCTAAGCGCCCGCGATCCTTGGATGGCTCTGAGATGTGGTGATTGAAGACGCAGTTAGCTGAACTCCCCAAGTGTGCCGCCGGAGCTTTGTTGTGCAGCCTGTCCCGGTTCCTCCAGAGAGGGGAGGCAGGTGGAGGCTGACGCAGGTTTGATCACCTTGGTGAATGTGGACCTAAGTGGCTTCCCGGCGTCCGCTGGGAGGACAACAGCAGCCAACTGCAGAAGGACGAGTGTTTGACTCGGGCTAATGAATTGCCTGGTTGAGCAGAATTACATCATGCTTGTTTTCTTTAAAGGGATTTGACAGGTGCTCAAATATGCTGGTTGACGTTATAATTTAAGCTACGACACCGTGCGATGGAGCAGATAGGAAACTGTGGATTGTTAAAATCTTACAGTTGCTCAGGTTACGCGGGATGTTTATTCATGAACAGCTCCTATGAAGTGGCGTGCTTTACTTGACATACTTTAAATTTCAAGATAATCGACAGCTAGTAAAAAAACAGGCGGTCTCTGCTTGTTCTCTTTGTCCCCGGTTAGAGAAGGGCCGGAGAAGTGGAGGGGAAGTTGAAATGCCCTGCTGAAGTCAGCCATCAAAAGCAGGCCAGTCATGCAGACTCCTGTTTCAGAGTCTACTGAGACCGCTCCCAGGGACTCTTTGTTCCTTTTCAACCAGACTGCTGCTGTCTCCGCGCTCAGGGGGCTCACTCACCAGTGACAGCCACAGTCAGATCATACCCCCACAATCAAATACAGTTTTATTAGATCTGTCTTGCAGAGCGGCACTCCACTGCAAAAACATGTTTTGTTCTCTTTAACCTATTCCACCGGGGACACAAACCAACAGTGACACTGTCATTTGTGAGCAATGCAGTATGACTCCCTTGTGGTACAAATGTCAGATTATACCGTGCAGTACTAGTTATCCTCCCTAAATATAGCCTCTCTGGTATCATAGCCTGTCGCAAGAAATTCATGGCTTCACACACATGGCCTTTAGTGGAACCCCAGACACTGTCACAGACCTTAAGAAGTTGCCAGGATGAGACTAATTGTAAATTCATATCTGTCTGCAGACTGTCCTTGTAATTCTGAGAGGAGAGGCACCTGCCCCCAGCTTGATCCTGGCTCGTAATGTGTGATGTGCACTTTTCAGTCCCCGCAGATATCAAATTGATTTGCACACGGAATTGCCATCTCTTATTAAGCTGGCATTTAAGCAGCGCATTACGATTAAACAGGCACATGTATTTGGAGGTATGACCGGCCGAGAGACGCTCTGGGTGCTCATCGCTCGGACTATTTTACTACTCTTAGAGGTTAAAGCCCCCTGGAAATGTTATTTTCTATAAATGCATTGTGTAGATTTTCTATTTTTCTGCAGATGTTGCAACAGTTACAGTTAACAGTTTTGGTTATTTCACATTAGAGGTTTCTGTATTTCTTTAATACACTTGAGATGAATCAGAACCACAGACAGCTGAAATGTTTAACGTTAATATCTAAGAAAACTGCAGATCCTGATAAAGTCCTAATAAAGCAGAGCACAGGGACTCATAATAAATACTTAAATGTGTTCATTTTTGCACCCGATTTCAAATTAGTTTCACTGTTTAGATGAAAATTTCTGTTTTAGTCATTTCATTTTTTTCATTATAGCAAAAAAAAAAAAAACATCAGCAAATCTCATCTTAGTCATGCATTTTTAAGTCTTTAAGCATCATGAAGCTGCAGCCTGTGTCATCTTTGTTGTGTTAAGTTTCCAGTGGGCGCTTGTGTCATTCTCGTCTGTCCTGAGGTAAGTTGAAAAGGCCTTATTTACTCACCCACGTCGCCCTCCTCTGTAGTAACACGCCTGACTCACTCTATCCAGTAAATCCTGTCATAATTTCCCAACTTCCTGCTCACCTATCATTAGCATTACCGCGGCTCCACAAATATTTTTCATCACTGTTGACGAAAGCATCACTGACCACCAAGTTGTTTGCTTATTTAGACACGAATATTCACATTTTACACAGAGACAGTTATGATTTGAAGCTATGGGGGATGCAGATTGCAACCATCTGAATACCAAACCCCTTACACTTCCTGTTCAAAGCTTTCAGGAGAATCTATAGCCGCTGCCACTTCAGCAAAAAAACACAAAAGATGCAGTGTTTAGTTTGTCCTTTCTGGGCTACTGTAGAAACATAAAAGTGCAAACAAGACAGGCCCTGTGAGAGGTTATATTATATAGATATAAAGGGCTTATTTTAAGCTAATAACTCTCAGTTTTAGGTGATTATACAGTAAAAACTATGTGAAAACTGCTAATAGATCCCATTAAATGCTATACACCGGTGCTTTAAATGCCAAAAACTACCAGGAGAGAAAAACATTACACTACATTACAGCACCATCTTCTATGGGAAATAAAAGGAGCTGTTCATGATCTGAAGGAGAGCTGAATCAAAAGCTCACATCGCCGTAACGTGACCGTGATTTCCTCTTGAAGGGCTGCTTGTTTTTCCCTCTTCTCTCTCACACGAGGCTTAGTATAATTCGCGGGCTCTTCATGCTGTTATCATGGGAGGGCATTACACACAAACAGCAGGTGAGGTCACGGCAACAAGGTGAACGAAAACACAGGCGGCTGTCGCGGTCGCACGTCATTCAGCCGGCCGAGGATCACTCCTACGCCGCGGCCCGAGCGCAACGCGTGTCCAGCATGTCATGTCACAGCCTGGTATAAGTCAGAGTCAGCATGTCAGAGAGACGGGATGTAACACGCCCGTAATGCATCTGACTGCTCCGTTTCAATGTTTCATGGTCATTTGCTCTGCTGAGACTCCAGAAAAGTTTCATCTCGCTTATTGTACTTTTTACAAAAAGAAATCTTCATTTCCAGAGTAATGAAATAGATTTTTTCAGACTGTTAAAACAGAGAAATGACTCCAGGGTTTACCGCTCATGGCTTTGTATCTTTACAACAGTGACAATAGCAAAGATTTTTTTTTTTTTATTATTGTTGTATTATTACTAACAAGAAATCATTCAAAGTCGCATATACTATTTTGTTTCTTTTCAGACATCCAGTCCCATAAATAATCGAGGCCTTCTCCGATCCCTCAGAGTAATTATCTGTGTTCTCTGACAGACACAGGCAGCAGCAAACTGACAGCCCGCCATGAGGGAGATGTTGTGTAAATTTTATGAGTGACAAAGGAGATTAGTAGCGTGACTTTCTACATGTAACTTTGACCTCCCTGGAGCACGGAGGAAGGTGAACGGGTGGCAGGAGAAGACCCCTTTCTGCATTTCACCCAACACATCAAGAGAAACATGTTGGTCCGAACAGAGTCAAGCAGATTTGCTAAAAATGTATAAAGGCAGCAATTAAACAACAGTGATCTGATGTTGGTGAACTCAAAAGAGCGTCGCTTGTAGGTTTCGTGTGCGCGAGGAACCACAAAAGATGTGTATCATTTCCCAAAGTGTGTTTACATCAGTCTGTCATATTTTGGCACATGGTCGGGGGTATTGTGTTGGATTTGGGTGAAAGCAATAGTTTTCCACAGATATAGTGATTCTGGAGAGGCACTCATCAGTTAAATAGCAACCTGCCTCAACGATTTCTGTCTCCGAAACTCCCCCTTTATCATACTCCTATTGTGTGCCGCCACCGACGGACCAACCCTAAGCATTCTTTGCTCTGATTTTCCATTGATGGTCTTTCATATAGTGAGTCTGCTCAGAGAGGCTTTGTTCCCCATAATTACAGGGCCTGTGATTTCAGCACGTACGTATGTCTTGCCTCCAGCTCTGTGATTGTCAAGGAGATTTGACGGAGGCATCAGCCGCGTGTGAGTGAAGGGGAGCGCCATCGCACTCGTCTGTTTACCCTGAGTGTCAGAGGGCTGATGTCACCCTGAGAGAGAACAGAAGAGCCGGGCCTCGGTGGATTCATGTCCGCCTTGCTGTCTGTCTATCTGTCTGATTTCCCGCCTGTCTGTCTCTCCGGACGTGTCGCAGGAAGCGACGATAACAGGCCTGGCGCGCGGAGTTCGTCCGGCCACGCAGGATCGCAAATCTCCCCGGCCATCTTGCGCGGCTCACGCTGTTCAAACAGGTTCCACGCCGGCTTGTGTCTTGTCTTGTCAAGTGGCTGACATTCTGATTTAATCAACATCCACGCCTGCCAGATGAATTAGATCACTATCAAAAATGCACAGGGAGCACCATGTCCCTCACTTGTCAGAACCAAACTCATCTGCTCATTTATTTATTACATTCTCCATGAGAGGAGCATTGTAGCGCTGTGTGGGCTTAAGGTTTGTCTGTCCTTGGCGCTTTGTTAAACTTGGATGAGCCCCAGGGACTTCTATAATTCTATCTCCGACTCACATCATACTGAAAACACATAATGGTGGTCCGGAGAAGAAAAACAAACACGGCATTCCTTCCGCCTCTCCTTTTGAACGTCGCCTGCAATCTGCTTTCTGTGGAAAATGAATCCGCTGTGTTTTAATTTTCCCCCCTATCTGCCTGTTAATAAATCTAAAGACCCAGGCACTCCGAGTAGATGTGAGACATTCTTTGTTTTTATTTGACGAATTGCTCGGAAATGTTTAGACATGTATGTTGATTGTTCTTCCCGTGGAACGCCGCACCTATTACTCCTTATTTCTTGGTTGCCGCGATGATTAAAATAAATGGGGAGGTTGAGTGCACGCTGGCAAAACAACAGAGAGCATCATAATCTCAGAAACAGATGAAATGGACTGATTGTTGTGTTCACTTGACGGTATCAATGCCAAACTGCTCATTCCCTGAATGGAGATCATTTTGTGGGACTCTGTCCTTTTGTGAGAAAATGCTCTCGCTTATGTACATCACTGAACTCAGGCTTTTTTCATTAAAACTATTTTCTTCAACATTCGAGAGGAGCCAGTGCTGCGCCATAAATGGATTGAATTGATGCCGATTGGACAATTGTATATCAAAGTGATAGCCAAGTCTAAGAAATGACAAAAAAATCCATTTCATTTGGAGTTTTAACAGAATTACTGAGCCTGATGTTGGCTGTGTTACCACGCTGCACTGGGACGGTTCAGTGTGCTGCTAATGTGAGTGTATGTTGCATGAATTATCAGTGGGAGGACGGCTGTGGCTTAGCTGAGCTGAAGAGATTCAGATTGAGATGTCCACTCACGGCTCAGTGGTTTGATATTTCCATCATCGACAGCAAAGGAGACTCTGACAGTTGGGCTGCACAAAGCCAGCTGTTTTCATGGTTTGAAGCGTCCTGAACGTGCACCCAAGTTGAAGGATTGGTAGGAGATTATTAACCAAAGTGACACCCAGAACACAGGCATCCGCAGTCGGAAAATCACTGGGTCTCTCTTTTTTTTTCTCGCGCCGCTCTCCTCCTCGAGCTCTAATTTTGGAGCGGCGGCAAAGTGCTCCGGCATGTTTGTGTCAAAAGTTCCAAATTGAAAAGTGTGATAAGGTAGGAGGAACATTAAAAATAGATAAACACACATCTGTGGACTAATCTGGAAAAAAAAAGGCGACCAAAAAAAAAGAAAAAACAATGAACAAGGTGGAAAGATTACCGCTACCCTGCTTATCAAATGGGTGTGAGCATAAAAGGACAGATTAGACGTGTGATTGCTCTGATTTCTAAATCATTCAGACACATTAACCTAAAACCATCAAGGCTTTATTAAGTCTGGTCTGCATTAACAGACTTCACCACCTGAAATATACATTTAGAAATAAAACTATTAAATATGCGGAGTGTTTTTTAGTTTAGTTCAATAAGCAGACAACCCCAAACAGCTTATGAGCGAGATGTTTATTCATGTGTTACACTTTACACAGGAAGGAAGTGAAACTGCAGCACTATTTAGACTACAAGCTATCACAAACAGAAACACACTCCTCCTGGTAAGTAATCGCCCGAAAAAGCTCATTTGCAGTATTACAAGTGGCCGGTTCTCTGCAGCAGTGTTCGCGTTAGCTCCGGTTTAAAGCTGCAGTTTTCCAGAAAAATGAATATTCTCCTGCGGCGTGTGGGGTCAAAAGCATTATCCTTAAACATCGGAGTGCCCTCAGAAGTGATCTCTAAATGACATCAGCTCTGTGTCTGACTTGATCACGCTCAAACCGACCTACAGGCTATGCACTGGTTTAAAAAAAAAAAAAAAAAAAAAAAAAAAATCACAAAAAAGGCCTTTAAAAACGGCAGCAGCACAGGTGTTGTCTGCACGCTGTCTGATCCGGTTTGTTCAGGACGAACTTAAAAAAGAGCCTTAAAGATTTGCTTAATGTAAAACCGCAGTATGCACACAAAACGTGGATTTCACCGGTATGCACTGTAAAGCCGCGCGGGAACAGATTCGCCCTCACATGAAGGAGGTGGCATCATAAGCTCGCAGCTCTGCAGAGAGGCAGCCTCGATTCACGGACTTAACACAGCTGGGCCTAAATGAACTGAATTTGTCATGTTTTCTTAAATGTATCATGTTTATTTGTATTTTTATTACTTATTTCTTTGTCACTTTTAAGATATATTATGTTTTTTTGCTTGTTTTCTATGGTGATTCCTACTGGATTAATAGATTTCAAATCCTCTTCAAAAATGTATGAAATGATAATTATCAGCTTGTTTTGTCCACCATGATGAGGATGCAGCAAGCTGTTTTGAGTGTACTTGCCTCAGTGGTATGTCGTTTTGATCTACCAATTATTTATAACACTTCCTTTTGTGCCGTCATTATGCTGTTGTTCATCTGAGCGTTCAGACCTCTGTTACAGGCCGGATGGTGAAACGTTTTCAGACACTCATCTCATGTCACGCTGACCCTTGTGTTTATAAGTTAACGCAAAGTTAATATTTCTCCCACTTTCATTCCGCGAAAAGCTCCAAGTAGACTGTTTTGTTTTGTTGTATGTTGTTCCCTGAAGTCAAAATACTGGAGCGTCTAGATGCAAAACCTGATTTTTATCGCTCACTTATCCCCCAGATTAACAAATCCATTCTCAGTAGGATCAAAATTTCCACTAGATTTGGAAGAGAGAGAGAAAAAAAAAAGTACTACTTTTGCAACCCAATCCAAATTTCATGCAACCCCTTGTATGTTGAGTTTGTCCCAAATTCAAAACACAGATTTATTTTTTTCAGAGGATGTTTACGGTGGAGGCGCCACTCATTTTTCACCTCAGTGTGCCGCGTACAGGAGTTAAGCTCCCTTGCATCACGCTCACGCAGTTCTGCCCCCGTTTGGCATCACACCTATCATTCAGAAAACTATTTTAATATACTCCGCTTCCTTTGGAGCTTTTTTTTGCTGCATTTCTTCTAGTTTTTACTAGTTTTCTGTGGCACTGCACTTGTCTTTAGGTGGAGTACATTAAGGGAAAGAAGGTCTTTACGTAGCATAGATCTGTGGAAGGATCCCTTCTCCTGTACGTCTCCTAA
>JAVQJZ010025271.1:0-14261 GCA_036025355.1 Leiopotherapon unicolor
GATAGCTCATTAGATCGGAGCAGTCCACCTGAAACCAAAACCATATGGTTGTTAACGGAAGAAAGTCTATTACAAAGCTAACAGGGTCATATGAGGGCATAGAGTTTCAAAAGAGAGATGGACAGACAGAAAAGAGGAAGCTACATATGGCGGTGGACCAAAACATAAGGAGCCATGTGTGTTTATCTGAAAGACGCAAGACAAGTGATTCTTGTGGATTCTCCGGGTATCAGAAATGCCATGCAAAATGCCAATGAGTAAGGAAATCTTGAACATATTTATATATGTTAGGATCAACATGTTTATCTCAAATGAAAAGTTTGACATTTAAGGAAAGAGATCATTACTTTCACCTTAAAAGTTAGTTGAGTAGATCAACGATCATGTCTTTTCAGTAAATGTGGAGATATAGTAGAAAGATGTTTAGCTTAGCTGAGCATAAAGACTGAAAACAAGCAAAAACAGGTAACAAACATATTTAGTGTACAGATATAAGCAGAGCTTAATTTATTTCAAATTGTTGGCTAGAAAGTGAATAAACGTATTTGCATTAATGTCAAACAATTTCATTATATTGCTCCCAGATTCTGAAACTCTTTTATAGCCTCTGGAAGTAAACGTTTCTTCTCATTTTAATTAAAAAACTAATAAACTGAATAGCTTTAAATTGTTGCTAACCCTTTGCCCTGTCAAGGAAAAGGATGACCCTCAAGCCCATAATCCTCTAAGCCAGACCACCTGGGAAACTGTCTCTTGCCTCTGGTGTAAACTCTACCTGTTTGAAGACCCCAGCATGAATCATGACCTCATTCTGGTGAGTTAATCAGATCACAAAAAGCAATGATCCTTGCAGGAAACAAGACTTAAAATCCAGGAAGTTCAGACAGACCGATAGCCCGGGGCTGGTAATCAATCACGAAGTGTCTGGCACGAGGTCACCTGCATGTGTGCGTGTGTGAGCACATGTTTAAAGCATTCGTTATTTCAAGTGTGCTGTTGTTCATATCAAGGCCGCACATAATCTCTGACTTTGGGAACTGCCACTACATAAAGAAGGACTTTGCCCAACCTTGGAAAAATAGCAAAGACATTGATGTTGCCACGGTAACCACCACCTCAGTTTTGGCTTAAATGAAATTTTGGACCCATCCTGACAGAAAGCCTCATTATTACTGTCTTGCAGTGACATGAAAAAAATAAGAAATGAGAAGAATGTTTTTCACGGAGGCTTCAGGCTGAGATTCTGATCATGAGATGACATTCATCGCTGCTGTTTCTGAATTAGGTATGACCCCTTGTTTCCAGGGTTACAATGTGGCACCGTCCAATTAGTGACAATGTTCTGAGTGACAGGTAGGCACAGTAAGAGCGCTCATATCCTCCCCGCTTCGCAACCTTTGTTCCCTCTGACAGTGAAACAGGGGAAACCAGGATGAAATGTTTTATATTTTATTTCGGTACCGTTTTCCAAAATCTTCTCCTGAACTATGCTCCCTCCTTGAGTTTTAGTTTTGCTACTTCCTGTATGAACTGTAGAGGTGATAGTTCGCATTTAGTTTGATGGATGATCTGATGTGGCCATTTGATTGTCTGATTGAGGCTGAAATTGATATAAAATCTCACTCTTGATTCTTTTTGAATCCTCCCTGAATTTTTATTCTAACTGGGGACTGTGTGTTCACGTTTATCATTCACAGTGAAACTGGAGCAGACTCCTTCAATCCCACAATCCCGTAGGGCAGAACAGAAGAACACAGGCTGTCAGCAAAGAGGAAAACAACACATCCTGGGGCCTGTGGCATGTGTCGCTAGTTAGAACTGAAATAGATTCATTCCCTCTGCTGACGGTCGGCAAGATCAGATTTTGGCTACACAGCAGTAATAAATCACATTAATACGGAATGTATTTCATTTGATTAGCTTCCTGCCTCTACATGAGTGCACACACAACACACAGATGCATGCTCTCATACACATCTTATATGCAGGGAAAGAAGCTCGCACTTTTCAGAGAATAGCTCTGGAAATTATTATAGCGTTCATGTTAAGTTGAATGCAGTTTGATACACCACACCTGTTCCACTGACACATGGGCTGACTGAAAGGACAGGGCAGCTCTGTAAATGCAGGCTCTCCTGCTGTTTATAACTTGGCTCTCAAGTACCCTAACCCCACGTCCGCCTTTCTCTCGCTCTCTTTTTGTCAGGCCCTTCTAACGGATATAGCTGGTAGCTATGGTTAATGTACCGTATCATCGTATGTGACACATTCTCCTTTCATCATACCTCTTTACCGTACTGCAAATTTGTGTACATTATGTGTTTTAGTGTGATAGGATCCGAGTCGTGGGGCAGATTGTTTTCATAGTGTCTCCATTACCGTCGGTTCTCATACAGGTCTGTGGAAGTGTGGAACGTGCTGTCAATTCAACCGTCCAGAATACGGTAAATGTATAAAATGTTAAGACACTTACCCTTTTCACTCTTGGGTTGAATGCCCTAAAAGCCATCCTGTCTAAACTTCTCTAACTCTAATGTTGCCCTTGAATTTCTTCAAGTAGGCCCCAAAGTCAGTAAAACATTGTGTTTCCCAGGTGTCCAACACATTTACTGCATAAACACATCTCATTTGTGCTGTTTGGACTGGTTCCAGCAAAGCTACAAATTAGGCTCACAGAAATAGTTGAACAATTTAGAATTACACTTTCTAACTTTTCTTGGCAAGAGTAAGATGAGAATATCGATACCACTGACAAAATGGTACGTTAAACATAAAGGTTACAGAGGGCTACCTTAACAAAGGTGCTTAACAAAACCATGTCCAAAAGCAACAAGATTTACCTAACACAGCTCTAAAGCTCCAAACTCTGAGCATTTTATCTCATCAGTTTAATCCATCCAAAGCCATCCAAACAGAACTTTCAAAGCAACAAGTTGTGGTATCAGTGGAGCGGCTACGTGCGGGGCAGTTTCTTGGCCCTGTTCTGTTACTTTCTGATTTTCCTCCTTTTTTTTGTTGGATTAAAACAAATGAAATAGAACGCGTGGTAGATGCTACTATCTAGATTTTGTTCCTGTTGAATGCATGTCATTTTTGCGGCTGCACCAAAAGAAAACAACACAATTTCATTCATTTTTTCATGGACCTCAGCAATGACATTTTTGGTGTCTCAGGAAATCTGAAGACGTCCTGGATTTCCGAATTTAACATTTAAAACGACTTTGTGGCTCTTTAACATGCATTTAAATGATGGCTCAGTAACAGAATAAAAAATCTATGCACACATATGGTAAAAACTATAGCATTCACAACAGAAGATATAGGTACATACAAATACAAAATGAAAAATATATATGTATATTTTTACGCAATTAGTTGCAACATTTTGTGTTTTCTAATTAAGTTTTTGCAGCTGCAGCAAAGAATGTCTGCATGCATTGCACTTTTGGACTCTTCGATTTGTCAGAGCCTAAATCACACCCAAAAGCAGCTTTTGCTCTTTTGCCCTGGCTACAGTATAAACCTTGAGCCAGCTGGCTATCCATATGGTCACAGTCTGTATATTACATCTGTGCTGCTTCCTTACAATTGAGCCATAAAAGTAAAATATTGGTCATGATAACACAATTATCAAGGCCGTGGTCAGTAACCCCATCCCCTTGTTAAAAAAAGCTGAAACATCAGGTGCAGTGCTTTTACGAGACATCGCTCAGTATTGTACAGTACAAAGAAAAATGTAGTGATGGTTAATGGTTGCTGGGGAACAACACTTGAATGATTCAGGGGCCCCCAAGCTGGACATGCCAAGAATGATAGATCGCTATTGTGTCAGAGCTGTCTTTGGGCTGTTGACAAAATCTCAAAGCTGCACCCCAGCTGACTCCAACTGCAGCGGTTTTGTGGACTCTATCATAGTTGTAAACCCACTTTCATGGACTCGCTCTCCTTTTTAGGCCAGTGCATTTTATTATTACCTTTAAAAGGAAATGGTCTGTTGAATGCCTCTCCCAAAGAGCTGACACAGTCCCTCTGTGCCTGGAGAGTGACTGGAAGGAATGAAAGGACAGATGGAGCCAGAGAGAACGGAGACCTTTGATGTGTGGTTAGTGATAGAGCTTCAGGTTGATGTGTTTGATGTCTGTGAGCTGGGCTGAACCAGCAGGTCAGACAGTCAAACTTGGAGCACACACCTGGAACACTGTAAAATAGAAATCTCATCAAAGCATACTGCAAATCCATACACAGGAAAGACCACGTGTTTCCATACATAATAATGTCATGTTGTTGAGCTTATTAGCATTAATGGGCTTTTAGTAAACAAAAACAAAATAAATGAGTTGGTACAGCACGTCGGATTGCAAATCTTTCGTTTATTGGGACATTGGAATTGGCTGCAAAAGCAGCATTTTGTAACATTTTTGATAAATACAGATCAAGCAGTTTAATACCATCTCTCATCCTCAGATGTAAGACAAGCTGAGGACACCTATCTCTTTATAAACACTTACAAAAGAGTCAAAGAAAACAGAAGCAGCAGCACTAAAGTCAACTATCTCTCCCTTTGTTTTCTCTCTCTGTGGAGATCTAGAAGAGGGTTCACACAGTATTTTTGTTCAGAATGATCTATAGTGTAGTCTTGTTAGCAGTGTGTCTGACATACAAATAAATTGCAAATATGTCTCTTTTTTTTTTAAAACATATATTTGTTGTTTTTAGTAAGTTACATGAATTAACCCATTCATCTTGATGTCCTCGTTCTCAAAGAGGTGCAGAAACCACCGCTGAGCTCCGGCTGCTTTGTTGTTTTGACTTCCAGATGTTCACTTCATTACAGAGCTTTTCTATTTTTCGACACAAAAACTCATTTGTGTTGTCTTTTTTTAAAAGCATACAAAGTGTGCTCGCGAAGAGTCAAGCACTGTAAAAGATCTGCTTTTGTTGTAACCATAACATTTTTTTTAGCAAAGCTTCTCTGACGGTAAAACAGCAGGACTCTGCGCATAACACGCACACACGGACACGCACACACCTATATATGCACACACAAAGGCATACAGATTCAAAGACTCCCCTGATGATGCCCCAATTAAGCTCTACCACATGGAAGCCATTGAGTGTGAAATCGAAAACAGGGATAGAAACACCATTATAATGTCAGTGCTCTAACTTCATAATGGCAGTTGGGCGTTCAATCAGATAGTCCTTGTGTGGGCAGGAAGTCCCTGATCTCTGATACTTGTGAAGAGATGAATTAGTGTTCTATCCGGCTGAGAGTTGATGCTAGTAGACGTGACATAAAGAAATCAGATATAATGGAAGCATGAACGTCTAGGACAGTCCTACAGTGTGGCCACTGCAAAACTCATTTTTGGCAATGCAATATGTGATACTTGAACGAAGAGGTAATTACCCTTAAAATGCTCCAAACGGCACAGCTTAAGTTCAAGTGGTTGGTATAAATAAGCAAAAGGAGCTGTTGCGGAGCCCAGAGTTGCAGTAGTAATTAACCACAAATATCAGTTTGCCACTGAAAAGGGCGCCTGAAATTAATTAGACAAATAATTAAAGTCAAGAAAGAGACTAAAGATTTTTTTTTTTCTAATGAGCTCTGACAAAATCAAAGAGGGATTACAGGCCCGGGCACAGAGAGCAGGTCGAAACAGAAATAAACAGAGCGGAGGAGTGCGTCTCGTGGATTTCAATAGACCCTGAGGACAGGGTCATGTCTCACACCGCTGCCGAAGGACAGCACCCTGTGGACAAAACAAAAAAATCCACTATCCCCACAGTGTAATTTAATATAGAAAGTAAGCCCCAGCATACAAGCTTATTGACTATGATCAAATAATAGTACTGTACTAATAATATTGTGCTGTACCAAATCTACATAATAACCATATACACCAGAGTACATAATACATAATGGATGAACTCTTTCATCCTTTATATTTCCTTTTCCTACTGTTCTGCTGTTAATCTAAGGCTCTTGGCTTTGGATATGTTATTCCTCTCTGCAGCCTAAAGGCTCCAAAAACAGAACAGCGACAATTTTCCATCCTCTCTCCTCCCTGAGCCCAGGTTACGAGAGGGGGTTGGAAGGCTGGTTCCAGCTCCAGGGGTCAGACCATCTCCCGGGCCCCGGTCTTCAAAGAACACCCAAGAGGACTGTAACTTTTTGCCACTTTCAACCCTCCTTCCTCTCGTTTGTCTCGGAGCCACTCTGCTGACAGCAGACTTACTGCACTGCATACAGTGTCAGTTGTGCGACCCCCCCGACCCCCACCACCACACACACACACACACGAAGGTGATGTGCTGTATGTTCACATCTCCACACCTTGGACCGGCCGTTTCCCGAGCACCATCTTTTTCACCTGACCTGAGTTCACTCTGTCCTCACAAAGTCACGTAGGCGCCGAAACTGTTGCCTCTTGCTGAACGTTGCCTTTTAGGATTAAACCCAAGGCGGGGACAGACAGACCGCATGTCGTCTGCTGGGATTTATAAGACCTCAGAGGCCGAGGCACTGATATACAGATCTGTCATGTCTTCTTCTATTCCATCTGTCTGTCTGTTCCCTGTAGGGGTTGTGGCGCTCCTCCTAATGTGTATTTAACGTCTCGTCTGCCCTGTCACCACATAGTTAGGATGATGTCTGCCCTGCCGTTCTGCAGGACGCACTGTGGTTTTGATGACAGTGGAACCACCACTGGACGCTCCGCTGGGGCCTGAAGGCTCTGTGTCTGTCTGCCTTTTTATCCCTCCATCCATCCTGTCCCTCCATCCCACTAACCCTCCTCTCCTGGGGTTTATGTCTCCTCGTCCGCCCCCTTTGTCACAGCTTGTCTTGTCATTACTCACACTGGCTATCTGGTGACAGGAGAGCACAGAAGACAGAAAAATGTTTACATGCACGTGTGTGTGTGCGTGTGCGTTTGTGTGTGTGTGTACACTCAGCATCTTATTACATCGTAATCAGTAGCAACCAACAGCAGGGAGCAAATCACATTAAGATAATTGGGAAACACTTCATGTTGGACAGCTGGGGTTGTGCTGGATTGATTAAATAAATTTCATGTCACAGAGGAAAACTAGCATTCCCAGAGCTGGGGTCACTGCGTGTGTGTTTGTGCCTGCATGTGCATACATGCGGTGATAAAAGACACACGAGACGAAGATGCAGAGAAACAACAAAGGTTTGTTGGGCTCACCGGTGATAAAAAAACACAAAGTCGAATCAAAGCTGACACGCTGAAGAGAAAGTCTTGCACACCCTTTGGGAGCAAGATTATGAAACAGAGAAATAAGCAGTGGCATTGCTTTTTCGTCAGCACAGGTTGCCTTCTACACACTCTACACACACACACTCAATACACGCACGCATACCTCAGTTTTCCTGAGCGACCACTAGATGTCACTATTCTCTCTGTGTTAAATCTAACTTTGACATGCCCTTGCTGACATGTTGTGCTCACACTCATAACACTTGCCAAATTTGCTACACAGCATTGCACTTTGTTTTGATTTTTTTTAACACCATAAATCCCCCCCATGTTCAGCTTTTGATAAATTGCTAAATTGCGGTTAGTGGTTATCAAGCTTTTTTTTTTTACAAGCATGTTTGCCCCCACCCCTCATTAAGAACTGAGCAATTTGTTGACAGGGTAAATGTGATAAATGTGATTCAACACATGCCTGCATTGTGAACATTTCCTCTGAGGTCACCTTAACTCTGCCGGCGTGAGGACATACTGGCTTGAACTAAGAGTATGCAAATGAGCAGCAAGTAATCAAAGTTCAAGCTGAATTGTTTAAGAGTTCAATGAACTGGAATAAAAAGATGTGGAGGAAATTACTTCAGTTTGTCATCGCTGTGGCAAATTAGGCAAGGACTGAATAAATGGATTAGCGGAAATGTGTGTGTGTGTGTGTGTGTGTGTGTGTTGGAGGGCAAACGAGTGCGTGTGTGTTGTGTGTGAGCGCCTGTCTGCGCTTGTGTGGGCCCACTTTGTTTCATCCATACGGAACACATGCATGTTTTTTGCGTCCGCATGGGGATGAGACACTGGGATGCACAACGTTGCTTCCATCTCTTTAATGGCGTACGTCCTACTCCTCCCTGTGTTGTCATGGTGATGTGTCCCTTCCCAACCTTTTTTTAGATAGGTATGCAGGGTTTGTTCCTCCTTTTCAATCTGACACACATACTGCAGAACCGCCATGTACGCACACCGTGTTACAGACTCACTGAAAAAGTAGACAGCTTGACCAAAAGTCTGGATAGTTCTCTTAAATTTACGCATACAAGCTAAACTCATACCCTGGCTTATGACAGACAGGATTTGAATTTTAAAATAAAATTTCCCTTTGAGTTATTTTGAGCAACGTAGGCTTCCCTCACTCAAATTTCTTTTCATTTGAACTGTCCTCTTTTAGAAATCCACCTTGCCCCACCCCCCGAGGTGCAACTTAACAGCACAGAACTCTTATTGCCAGGCATCAGTAATCGATTAGAAGGAGAACCGGGGACTTGAGCGCTGCCAAAACTTTAAACACCCAACTGATCTTATTTAGATTTAGTCAAGGAGAGGAGAGGGGAGAAAAGAGAGGTGTGGATAGACAGGCCTGACTGTCTTATCTGCAGCCTGTGGTCACATCCACTTTTCACACCTTCTGTTCTATCTGCTGCCCACGCAAACACACACGCACACGCACACGCACACACACACACACACACACACACACACACACACAGGCGCACACAGGTACATGAGCATACACACACACACACTTGGAGACATGGTGGGTAATAGAACCGTCGCTGGATGATTAATTATCACGTGTATTGAAGATGATTTAGCCCAGTTAATACATTTACCGCTGCAATGGCTTGTCATCAAGATCCTCCTGTATAACTTAGCCTAAATGATTGTAACGCTGATTTATTCATTATTGCTGCAGACAAAAGCAAAATGATTATGCCCATGTTCGCATGTGCAGAAATTACCACACCTGTAGCAACACTATTATCCCCATCTGTAGCCTGTTTCCTATTTTCCAATTTCCCGTTGTGTGCACCTTAACAAAGCCTTTGTTCCAAACAAACAAACTCGGCCACTGTCAGCAGAACCGTGCAACACATTATTATCAAGGCAGACAAACAAACCATTTTCCTGTATGAGTGGTTTCCTATTACATTTGAACAGGAAGCAAATTAGGGTGAGGAGAGTGTTGCTGATGAGAAGTGTGTGTCTGGATGCCAGGTGCAGTGGAGAGCTCGTTTTGCATATCAGAGAAGTGCTATTATGAGTAGAGCCATGCATACTCTGCATTAGTGGATGTAATGATCGAATGAGGGGCGACTAAATGAGGGGTTACCGTTCGCGCACACACACAGACACAAGCATAGACACACACATACACACACACAAGCATAGACACACACACAGATACCCGTGCAGGCAGACAGTGGCACGAACACGCAACCGGCAACAAACTCACACACACTCAGTCGTCCACTGTATGCGCCGAGTGTGGGGTCATCAGTAATGGAGCGGACTATGGGAGCGAGAGCGACAGTGATGGATCCGCATCTCCATAAAACCTGTTCTCCCCTCGCAGCCTCCATACATATTCAGACAGGCCGACTGAAGCCGTGCCACGTCGTTAGCAAATGAAAAGTAGTTTAGCATGAGAATGAGCCCAGGGGTCACGGGGAGAGAGATGCACGGAGACAGAACAAATTCCACTCGGCCTGTAATTGGCCCAAGAGGAGAAAGGAGACAAGGGAGGGTGAGGCAAAGAGGATTTATTTCATTTATCTTATAAGCATTACGTTTACAGTGCTGCGTGTATCTGGAGCCATTTTTGTAAGGAACATCTGTTTGCATAATAGAGGTATTGTTATTAGACTGAGCCATCTGATATTGAAATCACAGTGGCATTTGTTAGCTGGGTTTCATATTCAGGTGAGGGTGATACATTTGCATCAGTGAGGGTTATGAGCTCTGATTTGACACAGTGCCACACAACGGCAGCACCGTATGGTAAAAAAAAAAAAAAAAAAATTGTGAGGACTGCAAACTAGCTATACTTTGCAAACTTTAGAGGAAACATTTTGACAACAGCAACTTTGAGAGCAGCTGGCATCCTGTTGTTGGCAGAGATTCATTAAGGCTGGCTTGACATCCTCTGCTTTGCCCTCCACATCCATCCCACCGTGCACCGCATCCACAGCATCTACACGTTGCAATGAGACACTTGTTGACTGTGACCTGCTTCCTGTCAACAAAGTTTCAGTGTAATCCACTCGTCTGCGCTTTGCAGCTTCTGTGGATTGCACCGGGTGAAGAACGGGGAGAATCTTAAAGTTGGGTGAAGATTCTGCAACTAACAAACCCGTGAGAGTGGGTTTGTAGAAAGTTCAGTGTCACTCTGAATCATAGAAAGCTGTTGAAGGAAATGCTTACATTTTGACCCCTAAACTTCTCACACAGCCCATAAAACATGTCACACCTTCCTCTGCATGCACTCCATGTCAACTTTATTAAAATTCTTGATTATATCAACAAGATTACATTTAGTCCTATATGCTGTCGGCAATGTTACAAAAATATGACAGCCATATATCTGATGCATATCCAATTGCAATGTGTCTTCTCTGCAAAAGGATCTATTTTTTCACCAAGACTTTTATGAGCTGATCAATACCACTCTCATGTCGGTTAGTTTGAGTTAGCAAAACAGTTGAAACGCGGGGGATCAAATATCCTGGCTCTATCTAAAGGTTTGTTTTTTTGTTTTGTTTTGTTTTGTTTTTTAAGTACTAATGACCATGCCAAATCTTGTTCTATCAATACAAAAGCCAGCCCTTAAATTCCACATCTGCCAGGTGTGCATATCCATGGTATTTATTCGTGCAAAGATACAGCGGCGCCTGCTCTATCTGTATATAAAAGAGTAAGACAGTGATGTTTACATGCAACGCTCACTGGGGCGGTTCTGGAAAATTCTTGGCAAACTGACATTTATCAGCCATTGCCACAGGAGGATCGGCCCTCTCCTGTCTCGCTTTTGAAAGCTCACCGATGCAAAATATCGATTTGCTGGCAAGATGAGGTTTAGCCAAGATGTTGGGTTTACTGTTGGGCTAGAAAGAGCAGAGCGGAACAGAGCCAGGGCCGATCAGTAATCAAAATCAACGCCAGTCTGTACCAATTTACACCACCTAGGAGAACCTGGCATGCTTCACTGCTCTCACCCCCCCCCCCTCCCTCCCCCCTCCTCTCTCTCTCTCTCTCTCTCTCACTTTCTCCCACTCGCTTTCTTTGTCTTTCTCTGTCCTACTCTCTCCCTCAGTCTATTTTATATGTAATCTCTCTGGCCCAAGTTGTCCACGGAGCAGAAAGTCATTAAGTGTTGGAGAGGCGACAGCGCGGTGATGGTTCAGCCTGAGAGAACACAGTCTCCCTGAACGGGCCTGACCACGGCTGCACACGGATTAGCTCATTACAGGTCGTGCACTTACTCTCTCTGTGCAAAGGCAGAGAGGGAGTCCAAAGGGCACCCAGGTGATGTTCTCAACGGGACCTTTTTATTTGCAAATCAACTTGATTCTTTTCTTTTCGCTTCTTGTCCTCTCTTTTCTTCATCACTTGTACTTCTTTGTTGAGGCATCAATAGAGTGATTAATTTTATTAGGCAAAAGTAAGCCTGAAAGCCTGCCGCTCCGTATCCCCATCACTTACGCCTAATGTGCCACGCAAACACGCAATTTCCAATGTTTCTCCCATTCCAAGATATGAGCCCAGGGGTGAACATACAAAAATATGCCCCAAACACCCTCAAACGCCGCCCTGTCAAGTTTTATTGATTACATAGCATTTTTGCATAGTAAAGGACATCATTACAGTTGACATCTGAAATTTCATGTAGTGTGTGTGTGCGTGTGCATGTGTTTGCGCGTGTCTGTCTGTGTGTATACCTCATTAGGCCCACAGCGGAGGATAGTAGCCTGGCCAATTACATCGAATTCTCCTTTTCTTCCGTCCCCTCTCCCTACTCTTCCCCTCTCCCTACTCTCCCCCCCTACCCCCCACCCCCCACCCCACCCCTCTCTCTCTCTGCTCCCATCCTTCCCTAACCTCCCCAAACAAACATGGCCATTTGCATATTGCTTAATGGATTGCAAATCATCCGACCCCCCAAAATGAGCTTAATTGAGGTAATGCATCATATTGTCGACTGATTTAAGGAGGATAATCATTTTTGATGTCATTTTCAAACATTTTGCCTCTCTCCTCGCCCGTTTGTTTACACTGAGCAAAGGGTCTTCAGAGGAGCGGAGAGCCCAGTTCTCCCTGAACTGTTACACCACAGATCCAAAGTATGAAACACACACACAGCAAAATCATTCAATAAAAAAATATATGTATACCCAACTATATATCAAAGACTAAACATTGTTTTTTTGTTTTACTTGAGCTCCATTACAGAAAACATTTTGCATCAGTCTAATTTCCAATCAGCCTGTTTAATCCCTGTGTTTCAACAGCATTACTCTGACACCTATGGACAGAGATATGTGTTAGAGACACCTACGTAGCACCAAGTGTGGGACCAGTGGCCCTCTGAGACTTGAGCACAGGTTGAGGCATGTACAGCTGTAAACTAGTTGGCAAAAACAAGTGGTGCTAATCTGCTCTGCAGGGGAGTGTTGATACTGGGAGAACCATGTCACACTACAACCTCTGATGTTTGTGTGTGTGTGTGTGTGTGTGTGTGTGTGAGTGTGTGGTGGGGGTGTGTGAAGAGATGGCCAATGGAGACCCTGAGAGAACAGGTTCCCATGACCCGCATAGTCCAATAGGAGGTCTCTTCAACTCGTAAAGACACCACCCTGCCAATGAGCGATCACACACATTCACAAGCGCACACAATCACACACGCACATTCACAAGCGCGCGCGCACACACACACACACACACACACAATGTGACCACACGCAGACCAGTTTTAGTAAATCCAATCTGATCTCAGGCTAATTTGGCAAACACCTCATCTCTATCTCTGCTCTCTTTTCATGCTGCTCCTGAAGATTTCATCTGTCCCTGAGAGAATTCCCAGGCCTACTCATCTGCACTGCTCAGATTTAACTACACACACTCACACACAAAAAACATACACACACTCACACAAGCACTGAGCAACAAAAGGCAGAAACAAACCAGGAATGTAGTTGGACTCAAATGCAAACAAGTGTCTGACACAACCATCCACCAAAACTTCAACACACAATGAAATTAAGTTCAAAGAAACTTTCTAAGATACGTTACATGTCTGGACAGCAGAATTTTTGACAGAGAAGCTCTGTCTAGTCTGAAATCTTCCGAGGTTATCATCTGAAATGATGTGAATATTTATGAGCTGAGGAATGAGACACAGTCATATCTAAAATATGAATTTCCTAATCAGAGCTAATAAATATTTGACTTGTGGAGTCTTTCGTGCAGATTAATAGATATTCAGGGCTAAATTCTTAATGTGGAGCAGGCCATGCAGTATGGTCCCCCATTAGGACCCAAGTCATCTCTGTCACTTACTGATGACGTCGTTGCCTGACCACATCATTTTAGACTTTTCCCATTTCTGTCAAAAAAAAAAAAAATCCTGGACATCTCTTCAAATCCACCAAGTCACCAAACACACAAATGTTGCCTTTTACAGATTTTGCAATGACCTGTTAAGATAATTGGGTCAGAATATTTATCTGTATTCTACACCAGTATTGTCTGTGATGTGTATCCCTTCTTCTCTTTCTGTAGTTCTCTGTGATGAATGATGTGACAGCCCCTTACCTTCATTTGATCGGTCACCTTGTTACTTCACCATGGTCAGAATTTTAACAGTCCCCTTGACGGCTTCTGGTCAGTAAGGGAATGGAGCGAAAAGATAACAGAAAAACACAAGATAATCAAGATTTTATCCCTTGGTCATTTTAAATTGAGGATCCTCTAAGCTTCTCCAATCAATATTTTTTATATTACTAATTGGACAAATGGGTCGTGTGTTATTCAAAAGGTGTAGGTGATAGTGATAAACTCACAAAAAAAGCAGAAACATGATAGAGTATTGAGCAGCTATAGACAGAGCATTTCTCTCAGAAGTTGGTGGAGTCATAGTGTTAATGTTGCACACAGTATATTTCAGCTGCCCCCATGGGTCAAAATCAAATTCAGTTTGTTGTCATATAAAAAAATTAC
>JAVQJZ010025304.1:0-10807 GCA_036025355.1 Leiopotherapon unicolor
AAGTTATGAATTGTAAGGATATTGTATGTTTTTCCCACATTTTCTAAGGTAAATTAAGACAAAAAAAAAATATCAGTAACAGCTACGAGAGCGAAAGAGAAAGTATCACCCACCCTCTCTACACCAATCATTTTCATACAGTCCCTAAAAGCTTGAGCACCACAATACACAAAGTCCTGATGTTTTATCCCAAACACCAGATAAAATCTTATAATCCCAGAAAACTACACTTTCTAATATCTGTGTCACGATCTGGGGCGATGAGCTTATGAGACAGGGGCCGGATGAAAAAGGAGGTTCATACGCTGCACTTGTACCTTCACGCCATTCATTTCCAGGTCAGGTGCACCTCTCCCAGTATCCAGACACCTCATACATCTTGCAGGCAAGGGCCGGCTTATCTCCACACTTATCTCCCAAGTAATAATTCCCACTTAAAGCCACAGCCTCGAGCAAATGACTGGACAGGACGGGAATGGCAGGCCCGGGTGGTACACCACTCCCACTCCTGCAGGACTCCTACAGGCCTACGCTGAAAAAACATATCCGACCACTGTGGCGGGTGCTCATAAAGCAGCCAAACTCCTAACACCTGATTTGAATGTGAAAACACAGGGAAAGAAAACAAAAACAAATGTAGGATTTAACTTCCCCAAAGTCTAAAAAGCAAAATTTATTTATTAGCTCTGCCCTCGGCGCTGAAGTCTGGGATTCGTGGGCTAAAACAGCTAAAGCAGTCAACTCAATCAGCCGCTCCCGGTCGACGAGCACCAGAGAGAGCCCGAGCCGAGCCGCACACAAGGCTCCCGTCTGACGCTAACACACTTTTCCTCGGAAGACAGACAGAGGGCTGCTGGGCATTTCCCCCCACAAACCCAGAAATTCAGCGAGAATGAAAAAGTCAAACACGATTTTCATCCAATCAGCGTCTTATTTCAATCCGGGACAAGAGAGAGAGAGAAAATAACACAAGAGCAATATAAAGTGCCAAAAAAAGATCCACTGTATATTTGTGGTGTGAAATCTCAAATGTTTCCCTCCCTCCATCGCTGCTATTGTTCTTTTTACTTAACTGGCCTGTTTTTTTTTTTTTCAGACTCGAAGGCTGTTTTTTTATTTATTTATTTTTTTTCCACAGCAATAAAGAACGGCCTGACAGAAATCTGCCTCTCCCTGACATGGTTTCTAGATGTCATAAATCTGACTGTATGACTAACTGGCTGTTTTGTTTATTATTCCTGTGTCTTTGCTTAATGTCCTTTCAACAGAGCTTTGATCCTGCTAACCTTATGGATCCTCACCATAAACACTTACCTTCTGAAGACGTTTTTATCACCCCGGGGCTCGATGCCAGGCATCTGCGCGGAAGTGCAGCAACAGATAAACTTGCCAGTTACCAGCAAGGGCAAAGAGGACAACGGCGTCTCTGAGTGAAATGTTTTAAAACTCTTCCCTCACTCTCTGGTTATGGTTTTGGACTGTTGTGGGCTGAAGATTTGGCATGAAGGGAAATCATGGCTGTCTTTTTTTAAATCTATTCTGCTATTTAAACATGATACTATCTCCCTGTACTTAATAAAATCACCACAAACCCTCATGTTTTGGATTGCAAATTACAACTCTGATGTCATTTTAGACCATAAGAACATCACATTATTCCATTTCACACTTGTACAAATACAAATGTCCAGCCGGATCTATCGAAATTCACGCTATTTTTGTCGAGATTTGGAATATTTAGATTATATTTTGGGGAATATCCTTAAACACACAAAAGCACACACTCGAACCCTGCATGTCTGAGCATACATACAAACACACAAACCACCCGCGAACACTCAGCCGTTGCCAGCGATGTTTCTGTGAGCAGGAGACCACAGGAATTGTTTATCACTGCGGATCAGAGTGACTAATCAGAAGCAGGCCTTTTCTTCTTGAACCTGCGCGAGGTCGAGATGTTTCCTCATCCCACACTGAGACGAGTACGTGCCACGGCATGACCTACCCCTCTCCTCCTCCTCCTCCCCCTCCTCCTCATCCGCCTCCTCCTGCTCCCCAGTCCCCGCTCCCAAAATCCAAAAGGGACACTCTGTGATGTTCTGCTATCCCAGCGAGACTCCAAACATGCTGTGGGGTAGCAGAACATGGGGAACCGTGCCTTACTCAAGACAAATGTTCCCTTTCGTTCTGGTTTATTTATCCCACCCTTAATCTTAATAATTAGCAGATAATGCATATTCTTTCCACTCTTCTCTCTCAGCCACGAGTTCAGTATATCAAAGAGGCAAATGAATAATTATGGTAAATAAAATAAATAAATAAATAAAAAACAGAGAGAAGGGAACCAAATGTGATTGCTAGGCAAAGTAAGAGTTTCCATTAGTATTTGCCAAAGCACCATTAAATGTTATGGGCACATCAAGGCCCACAGAGCATGTTGGTCAGCACAGTGGGAGTATGACATCTTACACTGTGCAGGGCCTCATTCTGGACCACGCAGACAGCTTCAAAAGAACTCCGCCGTCAGGAAAAACAGTCTGTGGGCCTAAACCGCACGGCAAAAGGCACCACTCACGACGAGATCGACGTTGAACCGGCATACCTTTCAAGGAGAGACGAGTGCCTGATGCATTATAGTTAGTTACGCAATGTTCCTTTGATATAAACAACAACAAGCTGATCATAATATCCAGCTGAGGACAAATGCTGTTAACGGAGAGAAACAGGCCGACTTCTGCAGGAATAATGATCCGGAGCCGAGGCACCGTGATAGAAGTGATGGAGCTCTGTTGCCCATGAGGGATGTTTCAAAGCCACTCGAACGCTTGTCAGTGCAGTTTATTACTTCCTTGAAATATCTGTAAAAGAGGAGCCATTGAGCAAAAGAAAACTGTTTAAGAGCTGGGGGTGTAAATCTCTTTTAATGCTGCTGATCCCCGCGTTAGTGCTGCCTCCACGAGCCGCTCGCTGTTCCTCCTTCCCCTACGGTTCCCTCATTACGCATCGTCTAGGAGAAATGGCTACCTTTTCACTTCGCCTTCTCAAATATTGCAAACTATAAGCGGTTTTCTAAGTTATAACTGCAGGGGCTGTGTCTGCCAAGAGTCTGTCGCTTGTACTTACCCCCCCCCCCTTTATTTCTGTGGCTGATGGTTAGGAGAAGCCATGTCACAAAGCCAAAGTTGTGACATACAGAGGCATGCTGTTGTAGTATAAACTTGATATGGATATTTGTGATGCCGCAAGAACATCTTACAGCCGATTCTGGCGGCTACCGGATGACTCCAGAGAAACGACGCATTTTTCTGTGTATTTTCTTCTAGAGAGGATAGATTCTGACAAGAGTCCTGAAGCCTCCCCACCCCACCCCCAGGTTAGGTTAGTTCCTGGTGGGATGTTTTTGTGAAGAGAGGCCACCTCTCTTTCTTATCTTCCTGTCATCTCTGTGGGACGGCAGGGCACGACTCCTTCTCTGGCTCCAGAACCGCAGGCTTCCCCTGGACACCAAAACTGCCGCTCCACACTGGACGTAGTCTTTGAGAGGGTGGTTGTTTAGGGTGTGTCAGAGTTTATTAGCGCCAGAATGTGTGAAAAAAAACAGAGCCGGGTGAAGCAGTATTTGCGAAATACGTTTTTATGGCTCTTCTTAAGTGCCAGCAGCGCAGGGTTTACCACATGTGGCAGGGCGGGCGGGCAGAAAATTTGGACAATCACAAGGAAGTATGCGGAGGTTAATTTTGGCTTTTTTTGTGATCGACAGCTCACCTAACACCATCTGAATTATTCTGATTTACTGAACCGCATCCTGCTGCTATTTAGAGATGGATAAAATAAATGACGCTAAACAAAATTCATACAACCAACCTTCCATCGTACCATTACATTTGGGAGAAAACTGGTGTATTGTATTTCGACCCCTAAATCTGTGGTTCGCAACCTTTTCTGTCAGATGCACTCACAGTGCCGAGTCAAACGAACTCCAGTAACCCTTCACTGACATCAAAATGTATTTTTGTACAATTGAACTGTCAATGTTATGGTTGGTTTGGTTAAGTTTGCATTTGTATGACTACTCGGAATTGCAGAAGTTTGTCAATTGTTAACATTAGATAACCACTAGTTTGCTATGCTGTAGCTATGCAGATATATTTTTTTAATCAAATTGTCAACTCCCCTTCTTTTTTTTAACTTTTAACTAAATTACTCAACCTACCCCACAATCTTTCCACGTACCCACGGCAACTGCAGAAGTGCCCCCTGGGTACAAGTACCTCTGGTTGGAAATCACTGATCTAAATCACCGTGACTTGACCCTTAACACTGTTTACTGCCAGCAACCGTGGCTCTTTAGATGACACATAAAATGCATGCAAACAGAGGTACACGGAGTTAATGGGAGATTACACAACGTGAAGAAGGAGAGAGAAAGACACAAGGCATTACTCATTCCTATGTAGAAGTTGCGGTGAGACCAAAACCTATAATAAAATCATGAATGGCAGCATGTGTGTAGATAGTCCCTCACATAGACATACTTGTGGGCGATAAGAAAAACATATGCCGCGTATCGAGGCACTGAACCTGCATGTAGCTTGGAGAATGTTAATAAGGATTATGGCCGATGTACTTAGAATATTCGCTGCAAAGGCCAAGCGTGTTTTGCCACTGTCTTTGAAGAGGCAGAGGCTTATGCCAAGCATCATCAGCTTTCATGTTTATGTTGTGGGGGGAAAAAAAGCTCCTCTGTGTCAAATTTAACTAAAAGAAAGTGCAGCTTAAATAAGCCGGGACTCTCAAGAGGAACAGATAGAAATTCCTTCTCTGTCAGACAGAACGAGGTCGTAAGTGCTGTAATAATTTTTCTAACATGTAAGCCATAAAGAGATGGTGATGCCAGAGAGCAAGCTGTGACCCTGCCGACCTTGCGCCTGCTGCCTGGCCTCTGGTTAGTGTAAGCAGCATCCAGCTGAAAGCTACCAGAGGCCTCCATGTGTCTATGTGATGTTTCCAAGGAGAGATGGACCAATTAATCTGATTATAGTCGCAAATCCTCCGACATGTGTAGGCCTGTCTGCGACCATGTGCGCTACAGATGTGTGTCCGTGTGTGTCTGTGTGTGTAAGCATGTATGTACCTGTGAGTGTGTGTGTGTCAGATGTTGTGATCCACGGGCAGAGCCAAGGTATGTCTCAATGTATGCGCACAAAATCAGAGTCTTGGCAGAAAATGTAAAGATAAAATATCTTGAGTGACATTTTACAAACAGTCATCAGTCTAATAGATGATAGATAGCCGTAACTGTATGCAAATGCATGCGATGGGTGAGTGGCTGTTCCACGGAAGTCAGAAAAACGACAGTTAAAAGTACCTGAAATGAAATACTGGGTGAAATAGTAAACCGTCTGTCAAAGCTTTCGCGGTCTGTTTAAAAACACAACACCCGAGCACTTAAGGGTTTTAAACAGCCCCTTTTCATTGGCGTGGCTATGAATATGCCTATTCTGAGGGTGATCCTTTCATTTTCAAGCCAGAGATCTGAGTCAGTCACAGCTCGCCGTGTGTTTGTGCCACTGACTGCAGCCGAGGGGCGGGAGGAAGTGGAACGAGGAGCTGACAGACAGGGCCTGATACTGCACTTCCACCACAAGCCAATCCCCAGCTAACCCCTGTGCTGACAGCCAGGATGTAGCACTCATCCACAGGCCACAGCCCAGGCTCTGGGGCCCAGGAAAAGGAGAGCAAGGAGAGGAGGGAGAGGGCCGGTCTGCTGATGATAGAGAGAGGAGGGGGTGGTGGTGGTGATGGGGGAGGCGGCTGGTGGTTTGGGTGGCACGCACCGCTCTCTGCCTCCAGAGCAGCACGACCGAGAGGAGAATCCACAGACTGCGTCGCCTGCCAACAGCATGTCCAATGCTTGGCCGAGCGACAGGCCCGCTACACACACACGCATGCGGGCACACTGCGCGCGCGCACACGCGCGCACACACACACACACACACACACACACACACAGATACACATGGCTACAGACATGCAAGCCCGTTCACACAGGAATGCAAAAAAAAAAAAAAAAGAATACGGTTAAATGCAAAGTAAGGCTGGATCAAATAAGATACCATGAGATAAGGTGCCAAAACACAGACATGAGGACACATTCACACCACAAACACTCAAAGTGGCATGTTTCCTAAGACCAGATTTTCTGGTTGCTTTACAGATTAAAGTGTAAAAGTGAGACCGTCCAACGGAGACATAACAGATGACGGCCTCGTTGTATTTTTCACTGACTGAGTGCTATTACTGACAGTGCAGGTTATATGAAACATTCATCTAGAAAATTGCGCAGGCAGAACCAACATTTTCTGTAGTTTAACCTCCAAAGCCAGATGTAAGTGATAACATGACCTCATCAAAACTTCAGTTCCCCCATATTTGTTGCGAGATGGAGCCTTAGAAGAAGCGAAGACTGCGGGTCAATAAATAATGCAGCCCTCGTCGGTGCTGCGCAGAAGCACAGTGGAGCGATGAAGGTTGAGAGGCCACCGGTGACCCCGGCCGCACGCTGCGAAAGGGCTCCGCTCAGAGCCAGAGCTGTCTCTCCAGCTGGGATCACAACACAACTTTGGAGCTCTGGTTTCAGAGCACAACTCCCCCCTGGGGCTGGCGCTCCCCTGTGAGGCTGGGCCTGCAGGGCCGGCGTTGAGGCAGACAGACACCCTGGGGGTCAGTCAACCCACCCACTCTCAGGAGGAGGCAGCGACATGCACAGAGGCCAAAGAGTGATTGGGGCTGCCTCAGACCACAGCTTTGCTTTCTCTAATGCCGAGACTGGGTTTTCGTCAAGCCTCAGCCTACTACAGCTATTTCTGTGCAGTGGGGTTTCTATTGAACTGGCCCCAGAGGCAGATTCTGTGCATAAATAATGTGCTATGAGGCCATGAGGTTGAATCAAACAATACTATCGGCCAGAGGAGAAAATTTAGATGAATCGAACAAACAACTCAGCCTTCACCTGCAGCAACACATTTTTCTTATCAAAGCAAGCGAATGGAAATCTCCATCCAGAGAGCACTATGAAATCGCATATGCACAAAAAAACACATTGAAAAATCTTTATGTTTTATCCCCTTATCCATCCCTTTCATAGACACCAGATCATTTTGCAGCGTTCAGGAGTCGAGGAATTTCCCGAGAAGACGTATTGTTGCAGCTTTCTGGGAAATATTAATATCCAGCCAGCAGAGGAAAGGTAAAGGGAGAGGAGCAGGGATCGGGGGTGTACAGCAGGGGGGTGAGGTACAGACGATCAGTATCATGGCATGGTACCTGATGATAAAATGCCTCTTCTATTGCAACTCTTTCCAGCCCCATGTGCACAGTTTCCTCTACCGTTTGCCACCTTTTCTATGTAGAACATGACGTCTGTGTTACAGCTGTCCTCGGGGACACTGGTGGGTGTCTGGCGAAGAATCCAAGATGGGCAGTCATCCTATCTGCACACACACGCGCACACACTCCCCTGTCATCGCGGCTGCACTGCAGATTCTCCACATCTGCCTTGCCTTACACTGCTTAGCCCTGCTCCTACCAAGCCCCCATCAGCTCTGCCTCCCTCCCACGTCTCCACTCCCCCATCAGGATCATCCAAATATTTCCCCTCGCTGCTTTTTGAAGCTTCCATGGGTCACGGGACCTCATGCACAAATCATGCTGGCTTGCCGTGGGGGGGCCGGTCAGAGAGGACGGGAGTGAGTCAGACGCGCAGAAACCCAATCTGCACTGTTTTCATACGGGGTTATTTTTCTTGCCAAGACAGCCATCACCAATCAGCGGCTGGTTCTAAACAGCGAGTTTAGGGAGCTCTCGCTGTAGATGCCGGCCCTGGCAGCTGATCTCAACCATATTCCCCAGCCACGCCACGGGGACGAGACGGAGAGTAAATTCAGAGAGCCTGACAGCCTGCAACGGTTTAACATGGGGGTTAGCCCCAAATACATAGCTCTGGGTTTATGTTGATGGATGGATAACCAAATCCATCTCATTGTTTGCAATAAAACATAGATGTTAGTTTTTACACTGTGACACCACACTTGCTCTGGTGCTGAATTATGATCTACTGACAAATGCAAAAACTCAAAGCAGCCACCGATTTTTGGAACTTGTCTGTTTGGGATGCGAGGGAGAAAATAACAAATACACAAGGATAATAAAAGAATCAAGTCGGCTCTGCCGTGTGTGCTCACAGGAGGTTCGGCGGCTAATGCAGAATTTTCATAACAGAGAATATTGGACGGGCCCTCAAGCCAGGCCGGTAAACAGGGCAGACAGAGCGGGATGAGTCGGCGTGGACCTCCCCTCCCACCTGCAGAGCACACCAGCTCAGGGTGAGAGGAGGTGCTGGGCAGGAATCTGGAAGTGCTGGTTAAAGTAATCACATTGGTTTCACTGCATCTGATCTGCAGTCTAACAGACTTCCAAACAGTTGAATGAGTAAATAAAGTGCCCCAGGGGACTCCCGCTGGAGATGGATTACCACGAGGGTGCACACACAAAAGAAGCTGAAGCCCCACAACCCGATGTGAGCCGCAGACAAAAGCCTAGCGTTGGACCTCGACCAGGGAACCGGCAAACTTTATTAATCTCATCCTAGACTGAACCTCCTGCTACCGCGATCCATGCACTCACAGACAGACGCATGCTCTGCGGCGAGCAGGTACACATACTCTTTAAAAAAAATGGAAAAAAAGGGACGTGTGTCCGGGAATTGGATGCAGAAGTGGGTGAACATATGCATGTGTACATGAGACTGTGTATTTATCACTGTGTGCATGTGCCTGAGCAAACATGTTAACACACTGCCGGTGCACAAATGTGTGCCCCGTTTGCACATGAGTGTGTGTGTGCGCATCCGCTCGAGTGCATAGACCACATAAGATGAGTCTCATGCTCACTTGGCTGTGGAGGCCGGGTCTGGAGGGGACTAAGGGCCGTGGCATTCTGCGGCCCCATCCCACCCCGGCCCCATTCTTCCCCCTTTCTGGGCCTGACACAAATAAAAGGATTAGGAGCCCCCGTTTCCGTCAGACCCTCCATTCAAGACAAAGCTCCGACCAGCTTAGTGTCACACTTAATGATAAAAGTGCAAATCTCTGTCAGTCACTTTGGGCAGGAATACCGGTATTTGGGGGCTAATCTCATTTGATGAAGATTAAAAGAGGGGAAAAAAAGAGGGGAAAAAAGACAAAGAAATGTGTTTTGCTGTATCTGTTCAAAAAAAAAAATCTATACTGCTGAAATCCGGACATCCAAATTTGACATGCAGCAGCTGATGCGAGGTGTATCTGTATCTGTATCTTTAAAATACAGAAAGTGAATGCAAGGCAGGGAAACAGCTTAGGTTAGAGACAAAGAAAGAAAGGAGGTAGAGAGAGGAAGCAAGTGTACAGACACACACACACACACACACACATGCGCCCACACCCTCACAAAAACCTGGGGTGTATGTAGACAAACACAGTGCTCGGCCCATTCCCATGTAGAGCTAGAATGTGTGACGTGAGTGTGAGAGTAAGCCTTGGGCACACAACAGTCTGAATGCAGCACTTGCCACTATGATGCCAGTCCCTCTCTAGTGTATCTGTGAAAAGCCTACGTGTTGGAAAAACATTCCAGAGTAGGATCACATATACACAGTTGGGGCCAGCAGCGATACAGCGAGCCAGCAGCAGAGGCCATGTCTCAATTTCTCATGCACGTTCGACCGGGCTGCCTGGAGAAACAAGTGTGGGCTATTTCTAAACTATGGGGGACAAAATGAGACAAACGTGTCTGAAATGTAATTAAAAATACAGTTACATTTTGTGAATGTTACATTTTCACCAGCACACAGTTAAAAAATGCCATTCAAAATAATTCAGTTCAGTGCAGCAAAAATCCAACGGTAGAAAAAAAATTACAATTCTTCTGATTTAAACATGTAATTTGGCAAATTGAAATTGAAAACATTTGCTGAGTGTGTGTATTCCTCGGCTGGCTACCCTAAGAAGCCTATTACGGTATTTCACAGATTTAAGCCAAAATCTAATTTGTAAATTGCATTTAATGGTTTGTGGTAGCTCTCCTTTTTGTTATGAAGAGTTGTCATGCTGTGAAAATAAACCTGAAGGCCCGAGGACTTGGAGCCAGTAATGAAAATCAGTGCGTTGCCGAGCCGAGGGCTTTCTCTGCATCGTCACTGATTAACATTCCCGATTGACTGACATGTCCCACTGGCTGCCTAACAGCCGGCTTTAGGAGATGAGGTTAAATTGTGGCTACCAACAAATTGCATGCTTGAGTTCCTCTGCACCCCTCTGCTATCATCCAGTGTAATGTGAGCACACCAGGCAGATCCCTCCGCAGATCCTTCTCCTCCCCTGCACTACAGCTCCCCCACACAAAGCCACAGAGACCTCTTTCCACATCCCTCGCCACCAGTCTGGCCTCTAAAGTGGTGATGGGCATTACCGTGGCTGAGCCTCTGTGGCTTCCCATAGCGTCCTGCAAAGTGCTTTGTGCTCCAACTGCTGCCACACACACATACATACTAGTATCCTTATAGCCCCTCCCCCCCTCCACACACACACGCACTACTCACTTTTTATACACAAAGCAGAGATGCCTTTAAAAATATAAACCTTCCTGAAATCACCTGGTTCCATAACGCAATACTTTTCCCTCAGATTTACTGACAACATCACAGAAAAACAATGTGTGAATACAAACTGCAGACTGCTGAGGCTTTAAAGGATGTGGCTGGTGTAAAATT
>JAVQJZ010025307.1:0-24392 GCA_036025355.1 Leiopotherapon unicolor
GCAATAATCCTCCCCAGTAAAGAAGTGACAAACAGATTTAGCAATTATCTTCTTCGGAATGAGGTTAATAGAAAGTCTCATATTGAGTCCAATATGAATCAGGCCCTCCAGTGTCATTAGATATCGCTGTCACTGTGAGATGGAGTGTAGCAGTTCACTAAGTAAAGATAATATGGCTGAAACGAAAATGTTCAGTGTAGCACCTTTTTTCTCCATTTTCACATCGCTGCCCTTCACAGTTGGAGTTGCGCGAAAACGAGAGATCTACGGCGTGACCCAGTCAGTCATTTTACTGGTTAGCCACACGTCACTTAAGGTTAAAAAGGTCCGCACCTCTTGGCAGCAGGTACACGTCTTTGCTTCCTGCTCGCGGGTGTAATGAAGTGGTCCGCCAGCTGAACCCAGTTTCAACATGAAAGTGTTCCCCCTGCCTGCTCCGAGCTCCTCATTACTGCCCTATAGTTTTGTTTACGAGCTAAACTCCTCGCCGCATAGTGTCAAACCTCAGCCAAAAGGCCATGTTTCACATTCCAGCCCATTATGCCGCAGCTGCACTGCGTCGACTGGAAATGCCCCGAACCGGTATCGGGGCGCACACTCTGTGCTGAGCATTTTTCTTGGGCCGCATGTGCGTATCTCTGCATCTGTGTTGAGACGTAAATATGTGCTTTGTTTGTACATGAGCGCTCTTTTGTGGCCGCCTCCTTATCTTCTCTGATTACGACACCGCAGCGGCTCTTTAGTGAGGCTCAATACTGTTAACACCGAATGACCTCTGTTTTTGTATTCATGAGACGGCCCCATGTTTATTTGCTCGTAGATTGATATGGCTTTTTAAATAGAGCCGCTGCCTTTAATATTTTTCTGTCTGAGGACAGAGATAATAACGGCCTCCCATTCTGACTATGGTGATGAATATCGCTGGAATGCAATATCCCTCCACTACCTGTTTGATTTCTTTATGGAGTGAGATCATAACAGTCTGCTGTCTTTCTTGTCCCCACCTACTTTTCTTTCTCCCTCTCTCTCTCTCCCTCCCTTTATCTGTTTATCAATCAGAGAGCCAGCTGCTCCCGGGGAATAACTTCACCACAGAGTGCAACATCCCTGGAAACTTCATGTGTGGAGATGGGAAGTGCGTCCCAGGCGGGTGGCAGTGCGACGGGCTGCCCGACTGCTTTGACAAGAGCGACGAGAAAGGCTGCCGTAAGTCCACTTCAGACCTCATTATCAGATTTTTTTTCTTAATTTTAGTCTGCAGCTGTGTCTTAAAGCAGTGAAGCCAGATTGCCCATTTAGAGTCACATCATGTCCTCTTAACTCCTGAACTCTTGTCGCCATCCAGCGTCGCCATCGTCCCGCCCCTATCCGTAGAGCCATAAGGGCCATTTAAACCTAATTCGCTGCCAACTTAAATGAACTTCCCTCTTCAGTCCCCAGATACACCCCCCCCTCCCCAACCACCCACAGCGTGCCCCCCTTCATCCTCCTCTCCTCCGTGCCAGACCCTCGGCCCCAGTTTAGCACCAGGGCAAAATTTAATACCATCAAAGCAAAGGCCGATTACTTGTGCGTGCAGGAATAGTAGCACATGCATAATTCTACTGTAAGGCTACAGTAATAGTGCCGTTTTGATCCTCACTTTTAGTTGGCTTTGATCTTTCTGGTCTGCTGCTCCTCCTCTTCCCCCTCCCGCTGCAGCTAGAGCTTCACACAAAGATGGGATTGCTGATGAAGATTGACTATGAGGCCCCCCACCACACCGAATGGAAACCCCCATCTCCTGATATATTCATCTCTCTAACTGTCTCGGACTCCCAGCGCCTCGCCTCTTTATCTCATCTGATGATTTTTGGCTTTTGGCTTGTAATTTGCTTCACAGAGGCTTGTTTTCAATTAGAAAAGCATAACCCTCTGCTTCCAGAGATTTTATTTTATGCTTTTTTTTTTTATTTAGCACAGCTAATTTCCTGCCAAGAAAAAAAAGTCACATATGGTTTGTCCTCTATTCTGTCACCCCTCTCGTTTTCTCGTTTCCGCCTCCTCTCCTCCTCCTCCAGCAGTCACTTCCCTCACTGTTCTCTCTTGGTGGCAGCTCAGGGAACAGGCAGACTACTCTTGACAAAGCTCCGTCCCATGACATCGAGACACACAGACACACACACACACACACAGCTCAGAGAGCTGAAGTCTGCAGTCATGTATATTCTTAGTTTTTAATTCCTTGGCCATATCTATATATATGGATTCTGTGCCCCAGATCCTCATTACTAAATGGCCTAAAACTGTCAACAGCTGTCTGATCTGTAAAACTAATATTTCAGCGCATTTGGACTAATTGCATCAGAATTAGATGTGATTAGACACGTTCCTTTTTTCATGTAATCACGCAGCTCGTGTGTCAGTTGGTTACTTTTTCAGTCAAATTTACTACTTAAATACTTTCACTTTGAACCAAGCAATTTTTTTTGGTCTGTTGTAGGCACTACATGCTACGCTGCTAAAGATAAAAGCAAGTTATCATAAAGCGTCACACTCAGCTTCCCTCTCCGGTTGTCAGAGGGCCATTTGTGTTTGTTGTCAACGTCTACATTATCTGCTCTGGCATAAGTGGGCCTTATTATCCTCAAATGGATGGCTAGTTGTCAGTCGATATCTCCAGCTACTGCCTCACAAAAATCCCCAGATAGACCTCTGGCTCCATTAGGGGCTCTGCAGGGACAGACAGACAGACGGAGAGAGGGGAAACAAGGGAGGCAGACAGGGAGAGGAGGCTGAGAGGAGGACTCATTACGGTGGCTACAGCAGGAGCTCTGTCTGGATAACTATTATCGGAGGAGAACACAATGCTTGGAAACTTTGCTCTCTGCAAGAAGAATCATAATTACACACCCCCTCCAAGAAAACACACTTCACTAACCATGAATGTGTGTGTGTGTGAGATCCGCTGACGGTGAAGCCCATTACATATGATTCATGTCATTTTCACCTCACAATAAGAAATATTTCATCCTATGTTAAAGGTGAGAGCTTTGTATTGATATTCGGTGACCCTTCCCTCTAAGGGGACAAATGGATCCAAACCATGCCAAGAAAATGTAGTGACAGAGCCGCAGATTCTGCATTCATCGTGTTTCTACGCTCATTTATTGAGGTTTTGTTCCATTTATTTGTTACCCTTCAGATATAACAGAGGAGAATAGTTTATTTGCTAACTTGAAAGACGGGTTGTTTTTTTATTCGCCTTCAGTCACTGAGCTACATGAAGAGTGTCTTTCAGTGCAGAAAACACTATAAATAACTTTAACTGAGAGAAATATTCCCCTCTTTTTTACATTTATATGACAATGTGCGAAATCACGCATTGCATCAGACGATCTGGCCTTTGTCCTTTGCGATCACAGGCAGAGCAGCGCTGACCAATACAGGATATTAGATTTCCTCCCATTTGTAATATGACCGGACGGCTTCTGTCAGGAGAAGAACAAGAACATGAGTTTGATTGCTTTTTCTGAACACTTTTGACCACTTTCCTTAATTAGTCCATTTTAAGTGGCAAGGGATGAAGCTAGATCATTAAAGCATTACATTTTTAACAACTGCTGTGTTTCTCTCAGTGCTCCTTTCAGGCATGTACAGTCTGTGCTTTGCATGCATGCATTCGAACACGGTAACTTTATGTGATTTGTAACATATGTGAGAACATATAGAATCTTTTGCTCTGGTACTGGTGTCTATTTTTACCACCTGTATTTGCATCATAAGGCAGCTGTAGTTAGAGAGTAGATCCCCCGTGCTGTTTAGCCAGCAGATTGTGCTGATGTGGGTGTCTCTGATCCAAGGAATACTTGCAGCGCCTCAAGTAAAGGTCATATGTGATGACATCTCCCTGGTGTCTCATTAGGGAGCATTTTGTTTTTGGAAACTACGAAGCTAACGGCGAAACGCAAAGAAGCACAAAGCAATTAGGGCTTGCACATCACATGGTTGAACATGTAAAGATCTATTTTATTTTGACTGTAAAACAAATGTGCAAAACGTCATTTGCAAGAAAAACACCTCTTGCTCATACTAAACTGTACTGGGGTCCAATCAGTGCAGAACTGATTTGCAACACAGAACCACCCACACATGAACTTTCCTTGACACTTTCTTGCAGACTTTCTTTTTTTTTTTGTTTCACGAGAAGTTGCCTCAGATAAACTTCCATCTAGCTGTTTTTTAGTGACTTCCAGTGAATTCCAGCTGTATGAGTGGCTGAGGAAGTTCAGGAAAGAGTTTTGAAAACCTGGTCTGCATTTTCTAGCCTCTGTCCTTTCATTATTTATTATTTGTAGATGTGCCCCAGTCTGCCACACTTTGTAGGTCAGAAATGGTCTCTCAAATGGTAAGGCAGTGTTTATTCACTTAGAAAAGACAAGCTTCTCCCTTCCTCTAAGCCTCGCTGCTCTTGTTTGTTTGCTCTTCCGGTTCCCTCTAGCACAGGGGTCAACTTGAGTCATGTAAAAACTTTTTTCTGGCTCAAAAATAACAGTCAAGGCTGAGAGAAAGAGGCAATATCTTCAGCCAGAGTCTTATTGCATTAAAGATGCAGCTTATTGCATTACTGTCCTGCTGCGCGAGGCCAGGACCCCCCTGCAGATCGTTTTTATCAAGTCCAATTTTTTTATGGAGTGCAACCTCCGCTTTGCTGCACATGAATTGAACTGAATGTGAGATGAAAACACATCAGCGGTGTGTGCAGTATCTCCAGTGCAGAGCACTGGCCCCACACGGGTGTGCCTGCATGTATATGTGTTGGCAGATCTAAGGGGTCTTACTGCAATGATTCAGAGACAGGGCGCTGACTAATTCCTCACAAAGAGGTCAAAAGTACCACCCTGCTCTCTGGTGTCCATAACAACAGCCTGAGAGACTGTTAGACGAAATTGATACTGACAGAGGAGAGAAGGGGGAGAGCTGACGGAGCTTACTGG
This sequence comes from Leiopotherapon unicolor, assembly GCA_036025355.1. Lineage (NCBI taxonomy): Eukaryota > Metazoa > Chordata > Actinopteri > Centrarchiformes > Terapontidae > Leiopotherapon > Leiopotherapon unicolor. Next base: position 4,977 of record JAVQJZ010025307.1, read on the forward strand.
GCCTCAGAGCCAGGATTAGCCTCTGTGCCCTTGTCTGGGCCGGGCATGAGCAGAGGAGAGAGAGGAGAGATGTGTAGTGGGGCCGAAAGGGTGACTGGACATGATGTATAAAGCAAGAAGTGGGGGGACAGAAATGCAGTTGGGAGAGACAGAAGAGAGGCAGAGAAGCACATTTCAAAGAAATGACTGTTCTGAACTGGCGGTCCTGCAGGCTGAGGCCACGGCCTCTCTGCGCAGAGGAATCCATGTATTCGCAATTCTACACTTCCAAACTTCTGTGTAAGTTCAACTTTTATTCTGCTTTCAACCAGAGGGGCCTTCAGCAGGGCCAGTGGTTCTTAAAGAACAAAGGTCAAAGTACATCAACCACATGAAAGGGCTGCTCAGATCAAGCCTGCATGTCAACATGTCTGTGATCAAGTCTCACGTGACTGTTTTGCCACTTGTTTAAAATTGCAATCACATTTTCTGTCTTGTTTGTTGTATTTTGCATTTAGCAGACCTTATTTTTTTCTGTTTCCAGTCTCAGTGTTGCTGATTGAGCCCTCCCTTTTCTTTATAGCATCGGTTTCTGAGACCATCAAAAAGGTCGGCAGCTAAATCTAAGGGGTTGCACATTGAAAGATTTTTGTGATTTCATCATCATAATTCCATTTCCCATGCAAAATACCGGGTCATTTGAGCCTTCAAGGCTTGGAAGCAAGACGATGTAACTATTGAGAGAAGAAATAACACAATCTTCTCCCTCAAATGAGACGTTGCACGCAGAAGCAATAAAATGAGCCATTGCTCAATTCAATACACATTTTGTCGCTGCAGTGTTATTTGGTCTAGTATGACCAGCAGCTAATGGTGGCCAGTGTTAGCTTACTTTATATGAATATAGTTGCATAGCTGACATTGAGTTTGCTGACTTGATGACTCTTTACTTGAGCGACACATTTTAGAATTTACCACCATTCATTGACTTTGGCCACAGCGATGCTGTTCAGCAAAAGTTACACAGTCTGCCTTTAAATGAAACAATTTCTGAGGACAAAATAGTTTTGTTTGAATCAGTGACCTGTGCCACTGAGCAAACTTTCTTTATTCATTGAGGTCTGTAGTAAAATTATACCTATTGTCTGTGCTGTGAAATGCATTGTACAGACCGGCAGTCACGGCTCTGTCTTCTGGCTCAGTTTATTCAATCACTGGGAGACACACAGGAAGGGCAGGAAATTGGAGGATAACACAAGAGTTAGTGTTTTGTCAGCTAGTTTGAAAGTCTATTAATACTTCATAACACTGACGTATATATAACCGTTTGAAATTTTCATTACTTGATGCACTCGTTATTGATCCTGTTAGTGCCTCACAACAATTAGGAGCAAAATAAATTCAGTCCATTGGATTACCCGAATATTATCACATTGCTTTCTGTAGTCATACCAAAGCAAAAGCCTGGAGCAACATCAGTGGTGCATTTTGTTTTGTTTTGTTTTTTCTTCCCTGTACTGACCTCCACAAAATGCCCATAAGATACCGAGTTCAAAAGAGCCGCTAAATGCTTATCAGCAACAAAGTTCTCCTCGACAGCAGGGGTGGGAATAGCTGAAAGGACTCTTGAGACAGATTGGTTATGATTTAGATATCAAGGCTCACACCCTGCCAATTCTTTACCAGGCCCACTGTGGGTAGGAAAGGGGGCTGCTAAGATTAGAAGTGTGTGTTTATGCGATAAGAGCGGTGACCAATTCTCTGACTCTAACACAAAGCGCCATATATACTGCTGACAGATGTACGTATTCTATCCCTCTGTTGTCTTCCGCACATGCTTGCTTCTGCTCCACTCAGTTGCACATAGGTGTCCTTTGAAAGAGCCGCGTTAGTGTTTGTGTCTCCGTGTGGGTGTGCGCATTAAGGAGAACAGAAAAAAAACAAGGTGGGATGGGAGGACTTTGGGGGACTTAAGAATAGAGCACGTCTTGGTTTGTGTGTGTTGTAGCCCAGCTCAAGAAAAAAATAAAACCGTCAAGACAGCATCGAGATAGGAGAGGGGGAGAAAGTGGAAAGAAAATGAAGAGAGTATAGAGCACTAATAGCAGGAAAAGTAAGGACATCAGAGGAAGGTTTAATGGGGCCGCGGGAGTGCGGCGCATCCCATGTGCTTAATGGTTGACTGATCAATGAGCTGCCGTAATTAATACCAAGGACCAGGGATGAAATATTGATTAAGGTCTCACATACAGTCTCTTACTCTGATTTCTGTGTCCTGCTGTCTCTTTTTTTCCTCTTCTGCTTTTCTCCTTTTTTGGAATGAATCCTATCCCTTGATTGATAGGCACAAATTAGGCAAAATGATTAAAATCTTCAAAGGAATAAGGAATGCTTTCTTTTCATTTCACAATACAATGTTGGGCGCTACCAGTTCAAACAAGCCAATTTCAGCATAACGGTGCTTTCTATGATGAATATTGCAGCAGGGTTATTATCTGACAGATCGCTCGCTGCTTTTCCAGCCATATGCCCCCGCTTTCCCTCGGCCTGTGGAGGAAGTTGCTGAAATATTACTCGTATTTTGCGCGCGCGGTGTATGGCGTTGAGGAGCCGCGCTTGATTCCTCATCTAGCATAAAGTGTGATGCAGAACGCCAGCGGCCCATAAACGCTGGGCCCTTGAGACGTCGGCTGCTCTATGATGTTGCAGTGCCTCTTCTTGCACACCGACAGCTATTGTGTTGTACAACTCGTGTGCAGGAGCTCAGACAGTGAAACGTACAGAGTGATTATTTTGATCTCCAAGCCTTCTTGACCGAGACTGCCTTCCTTCCTTACACCTGGACTCCATTACCTATTGATTTCCTCCCCTCGCAAATGCTCTGCAAGGTCAGGGGAACCTTTGAAGTCCTCAGTTTTCTCCACTCTTTCTCTGCCCTCGTCCTCTCCCGCTCACCCGTCACTGTTTTCTTTCTTCTTATTAGTCTCATCCCCCAGTCTTTCTCCTCACTCTGTCGATCATGCATGCCCGTCACGACCGAGCCTACCTGTGCCAAACAAGTTATTCTGTTCTCGGGGGAGCCGGGGAAGAGGGAGAAAAGGGGAGAAGTGTGGAGAAGGGCATGGAGGTGCGCGGTGGGGAAGAGCAAAGCGCGCCTCATCCGCAACAGGAGTTCCGCTGTTGGATTCAGCCTGACATGAATGCTGGAGCCACAGGGGAGATAAAGACAGTCGGGGGAGAGCAGACAAACATCGGAATCCTATTTCAACTTTATGTTAGATTATCAAATGGTTTACTCTTAAACCGCAAAATATGCCACTGCGCTACACTCCCTGGATTTGAACTTTGCTTTTTTTTGAGAGAGAAATAATTGAGATTTCTGTTTTTGTCGTTGGTATTTAAAATCCATGAAAAATAAATCTAGTGGATGCATGGGGAAAGTATAATGCAGAATTCTCGATTAGATGTGTCAAAGTAAGCGCCCCAGTGTGTGGTGTGAATGTATAGGAGACGGTAAAACAGCGAGGGGGCGGGCAGTGTTTACGGGTGTGTTTTTTGCACCTTTGTTTGTGTTCCCTCCGACTGCGAGCTTTGCCGTGATCCAGCCATGTTTTTCTGCCAGCGATAGTCTTACCTCAAGGAATCAGCTCGACTGCTAACCTCATTCGTTTTCATTTGTGCTGCCTAGCTGAACACTGGAACTTAGTTTGGAAGCCATCCAACACTCCTGCCTGCTTTTCGTAAACAACTTCTACAAAGGCTTAGAGAAGAGGGGGGAAATTTGGCACGGAACGAAAGCAGTTCAAACCAAGAAACAGCGATGACAGAAGGGATGAAGGCAGGATGAAACGGGTGGTTATAGGCTGCAGAGTGAGGCAGAGGTGCTGAAATGATTCCACATTACCTGGATCAACTGCAGTATTTGAATGGTGGGAGTTCAAGACCTGAGAAAATTAGGAAAATTAATATGTTTGTGTTTTTACCCTCTCTTACGCCACCCAGTTTGCTGCTTCTAATTAATTAGTTGGTCTCTTTGCTCAGCTCAGGCTATAACAGGCCGTGCGTTCCCCCCAAAATAAAGCTAAGCACATTAGCTCTATCCGTCCAAACGCTGTCTTTCCCACCCACGAATTGCCCCTCATGAGCTTGTCCTTCATGTGACTTTTGAGCTAATTTGGAACACAAACACTGGGCAGATGAAGCAGCCAGCAGAAGAAGTGGTAATGAGCGTTCGCAGGGAGGGAGGAAGTGAATGAGGAATCTCTGGGCAATAACACGGCTGTCCCTTCAGCCAAGCCTGCCTAACAGATGAAAAAATAAACAACAAATAAAAAAAAAGAAAAAACAGTCGGCCTCCACCTCCATGCAGAGAAGACAAAAGTTGTATTTTCCAGGAAGAGATTTTATAGGACTCCAAGAGACCAAAGCACTTCTCCTTTATTTCCCACAACAGCTGCAAAACAAATGAACGTAGAAAATCTTAGACGTGTAAAATAAATAAAAGTTAAGAGAATAAAGGATGATACAGCCTTTGATCGTGGCCAAATAAATTTCAATTTAGCCCTCAACAGCGGGATGTTTTTCTATCTTTACTTTTATTTGTTGTTACAGCTCAAAGCCATGTCTGTTTTTCCTCCTCCCTGGACTCTAATGAATGCGATGCACCATGCAAAATGAGCTTTGGGCGGTTAGGGCCTCTGCTGTCCAGGTAGACAAAGGCTTCCCAGACTATAGACACTGATCGGGCGCTATCCCAGCTTCCTCTCGCGTTCAGCGGATTACATTTCATCCTGGAGATGGCCGCTCCAAACCCTGGTTGTTATGCCGCCGCCCCCCCTCTTGCTACACATAATCGCCGCAGCTTGAAAGTGCTCATAAATCAGCCTACCACAATATATTGTAGAGGGAAAAATGCGCGCCCCTGGCTTTTGAGACGGCACAATGCCAGTCTATGAGCAGGCCAATTCCTCCCTTTGTATTCAGCAGAGAGAAAAAACAGAAAGATTGTTTGGTGGCTTGCTTTGCGATGTCGTATATGCCCACTCGCTCTCCCTCTCCATGTGCGTTTGAGCGTATGGGCCGTTCCACCCTTTTGTTGTTCTGTGGTGTGTAAAATGTTTATAATGCTGCTCCCTCGCTGGCGTAACCTTCTAGTCTTATTTAACTAGTATCATAACAGCGTCTTAGCTGTAATTGGTGGTTTTTCCTTCCTCTGCCTCGATTACAGCAGGAGTAGCTCTCACACAAAGACAAAATTTACAAGTTTAAGCATGTGTATTATCATGCAAATTACTGCAAGGGAATAATCCATGAGTAATTTTACAAAGGCCAGAGTGGAGAAGCAGAGGAGAGGATACTGTATTTCACACAGGCTCATCAATATAAACTGCGAATAGCGATGGCTGCGCTGCATTGTCTTGCTGCCATCAAGCTTTTAAAGGTCTTTTCTTTTCTGAAGCCTTTTGCCTGCGTCTACCTGCTATCTTGTTTTTCTCCCTCTGCCAGAGAGGATCAATGTGTTTGAGTTAAAACTAGGTTAGTGCTAAACGGAGGATGCCAGGCATTGATGCTCTGCAGGCTCGTCACTCAGTCTCAGCCCAGCCCTGGGAGATAAAGTCCTGTGGCCTGCTTAGGCTGATCAATGGCAGAATCCATTCAAACACTCCCCCACACCATTTGCTCTCTTTGTCTTTATCATTAACTTGTTTTCTTCTCCAATCAGTTCTCCACGTCCTGGATCTTGCCCTTTACTTGTCATACTTCACAGCATGTGAAGATAAGCATTGCAGGACAAAATAAGCTGCATAATTAATTGGTCTTAATCACAAAGCAGCAGTTGTATTACATTGTACAGTCTGTAGTGGTTCGCTGTTCATTTCTAAAACGTGTGTTGTGTCTGTGTGTTTAAAACTTTTTTTAAAAACCACTGAGCCATACTTATTGTCATCTCTTCATCACCTGCAGACTAATCCCTTGTTCTTCTCTCTGCCACCCCCCCTCCAGCCAAGGTCAAGTCAAAGTGCGCCCCCACGTTCTTTGCCTGCGCTAATGGCGTCCATTGCATCATTGGGCGCTTCCGCTGCAACGGCTTCAGCGACTGTCCTGACGGGAGTGACGAGGAAAACTGCAGTGAGTCTCAAACCAACCAGTTCCAGTTAATGCAAAGTGTCTAATGCCATGAACACCAGTAGCTCCAGTCTGTTGAAGATGTCCCATCATGACAATTTATACTACAGCTTTATACACATCGTATAGCCAGCGGTGGGCTCAGTATAGAACATGTACTGCGCTCAGTTATAAGTATTAAAATGGAAGCACAGCTTAGTCATCATGTACTACTCTTCTTGTATAAACAGTTTCTTCTGTGGCTCTGGGGGAGCTTTGACCAGGCCTGACCTTAGCTTGGGTTGGAGACTATTCATGTAAAACAGAAAGACTGAATTACAAACTGGGATTTGGAGGCAGGAAGAGAAGGAGAAATCAGTTGCATCATGGGAAACGTAAGATCAAATCATACTGGATCTGAACAGACAAAGATAAAGATATGATTGTGACAGTTCTTTTTTGAGCGAGTCTCATATGAATACCACAACATCTCTGGGGTACCCCTTTAATTAAGGTAGACATATGCTTCATCATTAAACCAAGTTGATCATCAATGAATCAGTGAATATGTAAATAAACAAACCTCTCTTAAGTTATATTGTGCTGAATGTTGAAAAAAAACAACTCTTAGTTATAGAAATGTTTTAATTAATTCAATCAGAGTGCAGCAAAGGTAGTTAGACTCATCACGATACTCAACTAAGATAATAATCACTTCATCTCCGTACATCTTCCCTGCTTCTTCTATCTCAGTTTTTATTCAAAAACAGAAAAATCAGAAGAGCTTATTTATGAACCTAACCTAACCTCCATCTTGGTAGGTTGGCCGATTAATTTTTAAGAGCAAAGATCCAGAGGCAGAGCACGTTCATAATCACCATGATGCTGTTGTTCATTTTTTAGATTTGGTGATGAACATTTGAGGCAGGTACAGCCAGAGGTTGTGACAAGATTCCTGTTTTTCAGCCAAGCTTCTTTTGTTCTACTTTTTGTAGTGCCAGAACATTATTGCTCTTACTTTCTAAAGTGTGAAGTTCCCTTCATTCAGAGGAAAATGGAGAATTTTGTTCTATGAGGAACATCATTTCTACACTGCTGTTGTTCCCGTCACTCAATTATCTAATCCTGAATTTAGAGCAGATAATAGCATCAAGATGTAAATCTAATAAATCCCATGAACTTGTATAGACAATGTAAAATATATAGACACTGCATTGTAGAAAACAAGAAAGATCCAGGTGTAGTCTGTATTTTATCAAGCATGTAGTTTGTCCTCGCATGAGCTCATCCCTGCTTTCCCAGCGGGGTGTTTGTATCAAACCAATCACTCACCATTGTCAGAGGCAGAGTTCCTAGCCTGAAGGGTCCCGTGCTCACAAATCTAATCTCGCCATTTAAATGGAGCTTTGCTCCACGCTCCCAGCACACACTGCGTCATGGCTGTGTAATTGTCTGGATCTTCTCACAAGATAATTCTGCCTCATTTTGCAGAAACTAGAACAAAGACAAAACCAGAACATGCGCTAAAAGAAAGTGGCACTTGTAGAACGTGCTAAAAGGAATGTTTTGTTGGTAACATTCGATTAGATTTTTATCAGACTGCTCATTACATGGTAAACCTGCTCTCAGTTTTTAATTTGAATTTCTTCTTTGAAAGTCCCCATCAAAATGTTAGAATTTAATTGAAATCACAACCAGTTTTTCTTCATAAAATGGGATCAACAAATACATAAAACAACTTTTACCTAATTGCACACACAACTGCAACAGATTATTATTTTGATTTGCTTTTAAATAATTTATTTACCCTCTGAAGTTTTCTCAGTTACTCACACAGTTGCTTCAGTTTGCCACTGTAACCCCGATTGAACTAACACATGACCCCTGACTTCTCTCCCGACTCACCCCAGCAGGTAACCCGTTGGTGTGCTCGGAGGCTCGCTTCAGGTGTCGAAATGGCCACTGTGTAGACCGCAGCTTCTTGTGTAACGGCCAGGACAACTGTCAGGACAACAGCGATGAGGAGCTCTGCCTGACTACAGCAGGTAAGTCATGAAGTCAAATATCTGAAAGTCGTTTTCAAACTGAAAATAGTACATGTGCTCAGACACTGACAATCAGACACGGGGGCATGCTGAGGCTAAGGATGATTTAGTGTCAAAGAACAGTGAATTGTAGCAGATCAGAGATGTTCCTGATCGTTCTAATTAGCCTTCAGCTCACACATTTGGTTGGCCTTTGGTTGGTTAACGGGCGTATTTCATTGAAATTCAAAACAGAGAAAAGGGCAACGGGGGATAAAGTACTAAGAAACGTTAGTACTTTTTCCCCTGTGAAGATACTGGACCGCTGCAGCAGCAAATTTTGAAAGGGTAGAGTAAAATCAGTCACAACATTATAACCATAACTTGTAAAGAAGGTCCTTTTTGATTAGCTGTAGGCAATAACAGCAGACTGACTAAGATGAGTCAAATATTTGCAACATTAAAATGTCCTAAATTCATGCAAAAATAGCAATATGTGTATACGATAAGAAGCAGAAGAATGCGAAATGGTTATATCGTAGCTTACACAAACAGATTATGTGTAAAAAATCTGACATTGTTTATTTTGTAGACCAGCCGAGAGCTCGACAGTGTCAGGCAATGTAAATAAGTATCTAGTATGAAGCATTGCACATTACACTGCGAAATTAGCATTCACTTTTCTGAAGCCAATTACTTGTGGGCAAAATTAGCAGAATTAGAGAGTGCCTACTTCACCACAAACACCAGATGGAGGGACCATATGTACAACAGAAAATGACTATATGTATGCTGTTATTTGTTCTCATTATTTCTTAAACAAACTACTCTTTCTGAAGGTCTGTATTATACTAGTTTAAAAGTTGTTCCTAAGTAACAGTAATAAGTGTGCTGCATTAGACATATTGCATATATAATTTACCTTATGAGATGGAATAGTCAATAATTAAATAATTAAGGGACTGACAATTTTAAAACCTCTACAGGAAACTGATACGACATAGTAACACTCCCTTGATGTGGAGATAAGTATTAGCAGCCCCTCTCACTTGTGTTGTAATTCTAGTATACTGAGAATGGTCATGTAGATGATAATATTTTTGTGGAGAGTTTTGGAGATAGTGCGGAAAACACAGTACGCGGAACAATAGAAGCCTTTACACGCTGCGATTCAGTCAGAAATAGCAGAGAAACCAATTATACTGGATGACTGAGATAAGTTTTCTCGCACAGTTAAAAGGAGAAATCTTAAATTAGTTATCTCTGTCTCCTTTTCCTTTATTCACAACAACAACAAAAATGTGAACAACAACAGAAAAATGAGACTGGGAGGTAACCACCGCCAATTTGATCTGTTGTGACAAACTGGAGTTGGAGCTGAATTTAATCAGGCCCAAAAATTGCTAGAAATATATCAGCCGGGAGCTTGTCAACACAGTCTTTAGCTTTTCTATTAAACCGGATAAGATGACGACAGAGGAGTTGGACGAGTCTGCCACTCAATATGTCACATCTTCTGATATTTCTGAAAACATCACTTAGAAAATGTGGTGTGCAGTCTGTGCAGACACAGCCAAAGCCACTTCACTTCACGCCTCTTTCACATGCTAAAAGACACCATGGCATCACCAGTGGTAATGCTGCAAAATTTAATTTACTCATAGCACTGTGTTGTTTTTACATTGTAACACAAATAACCACAATATCATCCCTGACAGTGAGTTTGATGTCTTCTGGTATAGAGAGTTTCATACAGTGGCAGGTACCACTTATATCTGGCATACAATTCTTATTCCACTGGCAGCTTTACTTCTCACAGGCGCTACAGTCAGCTTCTGTCAACACTTCTGCTGTACCTCCACCGGCGAGCAGACATGATTTCTGCCAGCAGTCCAACCCTGATGTGCATATAACCCCAGGCAACCAAATGTGGACCGCTGTCAGTGTTTTCCTTTTGTTAAAAGAAATCCTGTGTCTTCGTATCCCTCTGTCTAGGTGCTGCTGTCACATTGATTTACGCTACACAGTTAAAAAAAAAAAAAAGTCTGTCAGAAATAACAAAACTGAGAACAGGCTAAGTGCGGAGTAAAAAAAAACAAGGAAAGAAGAAGTCAACAGTAACCTGTCAGCATCTCTAGCTCACAAGACAGTAATGTTATTACCAATACTGAGATTGGCAAAGTCAGCAGAAACTTGATCGAAACTCAAGAGGCGAAACATGTCTGATAAACAGGGATGGAGCTCTGCGGCAGTCGCAGACTTCAGGATATGAACCCAGTAAATCCTGGTGAAGCTTTTCAACATCATTTATTCTCTAAAACATAATAAAACTGTTCTGTTATTCCTCAGCGGTGAGAAATGGCTGTGATGTGACACCGTTGACAAGCTACTGATCGGATAACGGTCGAAGGAGATGATTATTCTGCTTTTTGCAATTAATCCCGGGAATTAATTACCACACAAATCTGTATTTAATATGCTAACATCAGTCTGTTTTTTATTTTACCTAATTAGCGAAACTCATTTAGTAAAATTCACATTATTTTTTTTACCTGCGTGCACGAATGCGAGAGAGACAGAAAGATAGAGAGTCCATCCATCATCCCCCTCAGACTCTGCAACTCGATGCAGAGCCGCAGAATGCTGAATAGAACTGTATAGTGATGCAGAAATATTGATTGATATCTGTGTCCACTCCATTTCCTTGTTGACAAGTGAACAATACCAACTCCGGCGCTGGTTGGCAGAATGCAGCCGCGTCTCGTTATGGCGTCTGAGGCATTAGAAAGCAGGCTTCACAACAAACACTGGATCTTACATAAAGACTTGAGGCGATCAAACAGCTTACTGTTAGAAGAAAACCTACGGGAATTATTGGAATTGCTTATATCATGTACAATTAACAATCAAATTCAGCATAGCATACTGGTAGAAAACATTTTCAGTCTGTTACTAGTGAGATACATTATATCCTATAGCATCTTTGCACCTCACTGTGAACTCCTTGAAGATCTGAGGAGTTCTTTATGCCGGCCGTAAGCTCAATTATTTTACTCCATTTCCTACAAAAAGTGTTCTGCCTTGCAGCCATTTTATTAAAAGGCCTGCTATGGTTGAGTGAGAGGCTTCTAATACTGCCTCCATCACTAAAATGTTTTCAGGTGCTTTATGACAGAGTACCAGGTTTTATCTTTTCCTTGTGATAAAAATGCCTGTCTGCCTGCCTGACTATAAGGCAGTAGTAGTTTTCAATTCAGCCTCCACAAAAATGTACCGGTGCACCCACCTCTAACCTGTGCATGCTGTTGTATTCCCAAAAACTCCCCATCTGTGCTGCTTGAAAATACGACTGTATTTGTATGTACAGTGTGCAGATGACCCAAATGTTCTCCCGGTTATTTTGCTGCTGAAAAGCCTGTGTAGCGCTGCGTCGAGTACAAACGTCGAGAAGTTGCGAGCTCGGTGTTGCTGTGACCTTCAGAACGCATCGAGGAGGAGCAGCTCGGGTTTTTTCTTTTTTCTTTGTTTGCTTGTTTTTTTTTTTAGTTAGTTTTTCTCATGACCCTCGGCACTCTGGAAGGAGTGAAAGCATCGCTGCGGTTTGACTCTCTGCATTTCTTGCCTGTGTTCGCTCGCACACACACATACTCACCTTACATTCTGCTCTGACTTTGCCTCTCTCTATAATAAGCACAGACCTGCAGGTGACAGATAAGGCATACAATATCCGCTCTAAGCCACCTGAGCACAGCATCTCCTTCCTCACTGTCTCTCCTGTACCTCTTCCTCTGTTCAGCTCCTCTTCCTCCCTACCCATAATTACTTGCTTCAGTGTCTCCACATTTGGTTCCTTGATTTGAACAGTCTAGTGAGAGATCAGCACGCAGCCTGACGGCAGACAGATCATCATTGCGTGTATGGGATAGTGTTTGGTTATCCTGCCCCAGAGGTGTCAGATAATTAGATCTACAGAAACCGTGCCATGCTCATAGCTTTTTTTTAATGCTTCCAGTGTTTTTATTTCCCATCAGAGTGATTTTAAACAATTTGGCACAGTTAGACACAAGCAGAACAGCACAGAGCTGCTTTTACTGTTTATCGTTGTATTTGATGGGTAATTGATTTTTGAAATAGCAGAGAGGTGGCAAAGTGGCAAACAGTGCAATGTAACACTGCACAATCTTCTGGAAAAGCATTGGTGCAATCACCACACAGTGAGATAGAAGGAGTGGGACTCGGAGCCTGTAACGGATAACAGAGATAAAGAAATGGAAAGCACACCACATAAACATAATGTAGTGAACCAGAAAGCGAATTGCGAGTGGCAATGAATAGCAATGGGCAGGAAGATGGAGGTAAGCAGAGAGAGACAGGTGATTCGGTAGAGAAAGGCAGGGATTTGGATAAAACTGAGTGAGGGGTAGCGATAAGGCGGGGAGGATGAGAGCGGCATCCATCTCATGTCGAGCCCCGAGGCCGAGCAGCGTAACTCCGGAAACAGAAATGACATGAAAGCCAGTTTTGCAAAGCTGAGCTCCTCTTTGCTCTCCCCTGGTCCCCCTGTCTGCGTGTAGCAGGGGATAGAGAGCACAGTGATGGAGCGCTTGTTTGCCCCTGCAACGAATTGTTGTCGGAAACACTGCCGCGGGGCACACGGGACACGGCCAGATGCTGGGGGAGCCCTCGCTGAGAACAAGAGAGCCACTCTACATATCCAAGACAGCGTGTGCGCAAAGAGTCACATTGCATCTCTCACCGATTGCTCAGCATATTTAATTGCAAAAATATCACCGCATCCTCCATAACTCTCTGAAGGTTATGGAACTGACAAGTTTACAGACAAAAGTGATGAGCACAGAAGTTGACACCTTTTTTTTAAAAAGTGACTGAGAATTCCCTCAGAGCCGCTTAAGAAAAGTAATTGATTTAAAATGCACACATCAGCGTCTCTCATTACGCATTAATTAAAGCGAGTAGACAAAGAGTATCAGATGGTGTGGTGACTGTGGGAGAGTGTGATAGTGATTAATTCTCACATCTCCTCTATCTCAAAGCAAGCTTTTCTCGACTGAAGTTGCTCTGAGAGAGAAAAGGTGACAGAGTTAGGGGAAGTGGAAGTGATTGTGGCGGTGGGAACAGAGAGCCCGCGGATGGTTGGAGGGCTTCAGAAGCTCTCAATGGCTTTGTGTGTTTTTTAAAGATAAGGTGTGCTTTGTATAGTCACAAGCTTCAATTGTGGTTGTGTGTGCACATGTGATTCCGTGTGCTTTTGTTCTTTCAGTGGACGACGCACACACACAAACGTCCACATTTTATTTTGTTCTCACACATAAAAACGACGTGAAGCTGTGACGGTGAGACTCTGCAGTACGGCATTAAGTTTCATGATGCACCGTAGCTTTCCAGCATCACATGAGGAAGATTTATGCTTTCAGTGCTGCGTCTCCCCTAGACTATTTATTTTAGTATCAGTGCAATAATTGGACAAATAAAAGGCAAATAAATCTTTAAACTCATGAAGACAGCACCGCCTGTGGCTCAAAAACCCTTTGAAAGCATCGAAACATCAATTAGGCCTCTATGAACCAAAGGGGTGACATCTATTCTGCAGAGTAAATGGTTCAGAAATATTCAGGACATGTGGAATACATGCACAGCATGTGCGATATGTCATTTAGATTACAATGCATCGTAAACAAAAATAGCTTTAGTCTTCCTGCCCTGTCACTGTGTGACTCTTATAATGAAGGAATTACAACCATTGCAAGGCCTTTGTTTGCACGCTGCCTCAAAGTCTTTCGTTTTCTAAATGTCCAGACTCCAGTAGAGGCAGGCAGTGAGTTAGGATGGTCTGGGAGGTAGAATTGCCACTAACACGTTTTGTTGCATTGTGTGACCCCATCAGAGTAATCATTGGTCTACAGGTCCTCAGAGTCCATCAGTCACAATAAGAGCAGAAAGCTGACAATTAACATTAGTCTGCTACATGAGTACACAGTCAAAGCAGTGGCAGCTGACATCACCCTTGCCCCCCAAATGGTTTGATGAAAATGAAGTCACTCACTAAACACGGTCAAAGATCAGCTGCAGAATTACTTTTTTTTTTTTTGAGAACATGACCGTGTATAATTAAACTTTCCAGTTTCTTTTATACATTTTGATAAGCCTTTCAGCGAATCACTTGTTTCACTGCGCTTGTCAGGGGAATTTATTATAACAGCGCCCGTCCAACTAAAACATTAATGTTATCATAAGCTTTATTCTGGCCGCCATTGTCTCATCACTTTTCCTGACAACAGTGCAAAAAGCTGTTTTAACCTTCTGGTTTGTGTACGTAGCGCTGCTCTCTGAGAAGTCAAATCTCTCATTTTAAACTCCAGGGATGATTCCCTCCCACAGAGAGTAATCTGCAGCTTTCTATTTGTTATATCCTCCTAAGGCTGTGTAAGAACTACTCCATGGATCCACTAGCACTGCATCTGCTGTTTTGCATAAGCACTGTGTATTCAACAACCTGTCTTAACAGCCCTGCCATTTACAGCGCCAATAAACACCAGTAATTCAGACGGGGCTGCGTATAACGTGACTGTCTGCTGACATCGCGCTGTAACTTCTGCCTCTCCATTAGCGTCCACAGTAAACTAGACATTAATATATAGCAGCCTGATATATAAAGAACAAAGAATGCCAGAGTGATTAAAAGTCCCTCCATTTTCAGTCTGTATTCATTGTTGGTGTCCTTTTCGCTTGCAAATAGCTTCTCACACAGCTGCGTCCTCCTCCATTGATTGCTGCCAGACTTTGGGGCCGGAATAATATAGGCACTATAGATTAAAATGACAAGTTAATCCATGTGCAATTTTTCTGGTAGAGACGAGTGTGACGCGGAGATGTTGGTCTGCTCGTGCCCGTCGTCGGCAGCACTCAGAGAGCGCTGGCAGAGAGAGAAAGGTGTGGGAGGGAGCGCGAAATGGCGTAGGGGAATATAATGGCAGCAGACTGAGGTGTGGGAGTGGAATGTAATAGTGCCAGTTTATCAGAGCCAGCGCGTACTTGACAGGCACAAATAGGGGAAGTTGCACATGTCACCGCCCATGGATTTGAACCCTGGAAAAGTTTCAGGTTTTCGCCTGAAGCGTGTTCACAAAGCAGGTCTGAGGGGCCCTCGGCTGTTGGTCTGCTGGAGAGCAAGGCCGAGCAGTTGGCAAGACGCTGCTGCTGGCAAATGAGAGGGGTGCCACTTCCTATTTCCAGAATCTAAATAGTAGTTGTTTTCCAGTATGGTAAGAGTGCATTTTCAATTGGGAGAAGCATTTAGCCTTTATATTCTTGTTATCCATGGCTTCTTGTGTGGAAATGAATTCTATTCGATTATGTCCGTCCACCCATCTGTAGTGTACATGCTGCTTTAGTAAAGTGTGTGCTTTATCTGATAATATATATCCATGCTCATTTCATCATTCATTTCTTGCCATCCCTCCCACTCACCAAGGCTAAGTGTCACCATTTCAGAGCTCCTGTTGTTTAAGGACCTTGTTGCCATTGGATATGACCACACCGCGGGGGGGCGGGGTCACTCGCGGGACCTGAGTCTGCATGAATCACCCCCGTCCTTGAATCATTTCCAGTCAGCCCGCTGCTGCTCAGGCTCCTGTAAATTAACAACCTTTCCCTCCTAAACCTATCCTCATTCGGTCACCATGGTGATGGTCAAGTGACGACCTGCACCCACAGACGAGTGGAGGAATTTCACTCTGAACAATAGAGCTGCTGTTGCTATTGTGTAGAGTTGTACTTTGTGTGAGGGAGCTTTTTTGTGTGTGTGTTCATGTATGTACAACTGCATCTTGTTGTCATTCTTACCGCACATCTGCGTTAATAGCTTTTTCGATGGATGACTCAGAGGAAAGTTCAGGTTTGCCATTAAGAGATAATATAGCGCAAGTGTCAATCTGCAGTTGAGCTGGCTTGGTCCGGCGACGCTTGTGCCAAAAACACTGTATCACAGTGAATGATGCGATTCTGAACCATTACATTACTTAAGTAACACTATAAATTGTAACACCCCCAAAAAGGACAAAAAACAAGCTCATTAGCTCGCTGATTTGTGCCTCTACGAGCACCGCATTTGCATGAGAGTGCATTAAGCCCAGCCTCAACTGCAACGTTTCCCTGCTCTGTCGACACTTGGCTTGAAAGTGCCCCTCACTGGCCCCTCGGCACACACTAACTGGTTGTCTGACAGCAGAAAGGAGGTGAGCTCACCATGGAAAGGGTGCTTCAATAGGCCTCCCTCCATCCAGGTCTTTTCTTTCCATCTCTGCATCTAAATCATTTAATTCGGTTACAGTTCCTCTACTCTTTTCATAATACAGTTCCTATTTAATAAAACTGTGCCCACCTAGTCTGCACCAAAGTAAAGTCTCATGGTGCTCACAAGGCCATTACCTTTCTTCAACAATAGCACATTAAAGAAAGACCAAGAGGTGTCGAGGCTGCGCCGATCCTAGATACTGACCGCTCATTAGTCACCCTGCTAAAGTCCTCAATAGCTGTGAAGTGGTGGCAGATGCTTTGACTAGTACTTTGCAAAACTTTCAGGATTATTAATGAAGTCCTTAATAGGTTCTGTGTGCAGTAAAAAGAACTTGAAAGGAAACTTTAATCCCTTCTTGTTTTCGGTTTCTCTTAGAAATGTTTCCATAACTTTGTACAAGAGACATTTTTTTTATCTCTGTTGGCTCTTTGTGGCCCAAGAGAGGGGAAAAACTGCTGTTTCTGCATTTTTAAATTGAGTTAAAAATGGAGACAATTATGAAACCAGAGCAAAGAGGTGCACTGAATGTGATTTCAGTCTCTTGGATAGCTTTGATGAGTGTTGGGGAAATTTAGATACAGTTCTTTTAAGTGACGGTTCTGCGCCCAGAACTCAATATAACCCCCTCCTTACACACACACACACACAATTCTTTTTGACCACATTATCTTTTCTTTAGGCATGTCTAATGCACCCTCCATAAGCAGCAGAGACACTTAGCAGAAGTGCAATAATTTTGCAGGGTTGAAAGAAAGGTGTATTAAAGCAAATAAGGGAAGTTGAAATCTAAATATAAAACTGAAGTAATCAACACTGGGATCAGGTGCTCTGTTTCATTTTATCAAAAGAAGTGGCCCTCCTCTCTTTTAGGCTACAAAATACCACTGATTAGCTGCCACGTTGCCAGGGGTTTGGATCACTCAGCGCATCTTTCAGTCTCGTTGCTCAGTGCCACGTTACCTTTTCATGCATGATTCCTCCATGGTGCACATTTGTGTATAGATTACCTAATCCAGTATGAATTATTACTAAGAGACAGCATTATCCCCACATGCATCTCCTAAATTGGCATCGGACCAGAATGATGTGCCACTATTAAGGAGTAAACAGATAGACAGCCCTGAGCGATGCATTAGGTGTCAGTCAGCTCTCACTATAATGGGCCGGGTTATTTTCTGCAAATGCGTTTTCTGCCAGTACTGTAAGTGTGCATCCAGCCATGATACGGCTGGAGGTGTTGCTCGACAGACAAAGAGCCGTGGCAATTATAAAGGTGATAGAATGCCGAAGTTTGTTTGGGGCAGGGAGGAAGGTGAGGGGGCGCAGGTTTCAGGAAGTGTGCAATGTGTCCGTATCCATCAGGGAAATGCCAAAAGAAGGAGGGCTTAAGTGGAATAAAGGAAAAAGAAAAGCGCCCCAGAGAGGGAAAAGAGGGATTGCATGTCAGAGGGTGTGAGGGATAGAAATGTGAGAGGATGGTCAGAAGGGGCGAGGGGGTAGATTGTGGGATGAAAATAAGAGCAAAATGTGAGTGTGAAGACGATGGAGCGGAAGAGGGAAGGAACAGGGACAGAGTGATAGGGAGCAAGAGAGAAGCTGATGGAGATGAGGGATTAGGGAGAGTGGCAGAGCCATTGGGGAGAAATAGATAAAACCCCTCCAGATTCATTGTGTAGAAAGACAGGAAATCAAGGAGGAGGACAAAGAAGCAGGAGGAAACTGGGGGATGGAAAACAGTAGCTGTGGAAGCGGTCATGGATGCTGGTGGAGAGGGTGAGAGAAAAATAAAATCCACTAAGGAGGGTAGAGAGTGGAAGTGAGCGGAGGAAGAGATGAGAAAGTACGCAAGAAATAAGGCGTCTGCTGTGGTGGGAATAAACAGGCAGAAACCTGAAAGACAGGTGCAGGAAGCAAAGGTAAGAGCAGATGTAGGGAAGAGGAAACAACAAAGCCAGTGATCAGGATGAGTGGATTGAAGTCGAGCCAGACTGGTGAGGTGGGAATGGAAAAACAACGGAGAGAAAGTAAGGATGAACACAGTAAATAAAATGGAGAACAGGAAGGTGAATGATGACAGGAGAGCGGAGGGAGAAGAGAAACAACACCCGGTGTGAGAATTTGAAGGGGGTCGTACTTGAAGCTCAAAGATTGAATAAGGGGCCTAGATTAGTCCCTGCATGCAACAACGGTCTCATTCAGGGTAATTACTGGATTCTGCACCATCCTTTTTTTTCAATTGCTGTCATCTTTTTTTTTTTTTTTGCTCCAGCGGAGTGATCCTCTGTCCCTCTGACTGGCTCTGCTCTGCTCATGTACCATTAACCTCCCATCAACTTTTCTCAGTTTTGGCGTTCAGCTCTCATCTCCACCCTTTTCTCATCACTTCTCTTTACCATTTCACCTCCTCATGCCCCACTCTCTTGTCTCTTCTCATCATGGGCGTTCTCCCCTCGCCTCTGTTCTCTGCTCTCGCTTCCTCTGGCAGTCTGCGGCTGCTTTGTTCAAATGGGCAAGGCTTAAACACAGCACTTTTTTTTCTCTTTTTTTTTTCTTTTTTGCCTTTTTATGATTTCCTGTAACATTCTCTTCATCCATTTTTTCCTCTCCCTCTGCCTCACCCATTCTCTCTCTCTATGTTGTTCTCATTGTTTGATGCTGTCATATGGACTCCCATATGCCAGAAGCATGTTAAAGCTGTGCTGTACATTGAGCGAGCCAGAGGACAGGGAAAGAACAGAAGCAAGAGAGAGCAAGAGACATAGTGAGCAATAATAGAAAGACATTTGTGTGGTGTGTTTCATCTGGTCCTTCCCTTAAGCAGCTTTGTGCGGTGGAGAGAATGTGCAAGAGCGAAGGACAAATGTGCCTACAGGACATGTGAACATACAGTATCAGTAAAATACTGTATGCATGTGAGCTGCAAGGCTGTTCAAATGACAGTATATCTTTGCAACAGAGATGGGAAAAAAATTATATTTTGTACACAAATAT
>JAVQJZ010025351.1:0-18001 GCA_036025355.1 Leiopotherapon unicolor
TCACATGCTCCCGTCTATATAGTCTAAATTAAGATATCGGGCTATGGAAATAACTAAATATGCTGCATATGAATACACGTAGGATCTTTGTCAGGATGATACATTTGCACCACATTTTACATTGGTACTTTTATTAAACAAGTAGCACTTTAAGGGCAATTTCTATTTATAATGATGTAATACATGCTCTAATGCCTACTCAAAATCCCATTTGAATCACCACTGGAGCTGTTATTACTCAGATACCACAGAAACTATTAGACGACTCAGCGCTTGTCTAATTAAAAGCACTCAACATCAAAACAGCTGAGACAAATATGCTCCAAAACAAAAAGGAAGCGCAGCTACAGTAAACAGGGTGACTCACCGAGGAGAAAGCTACACAGCACAGTGGTGGGAAGGGTCATGCTGTCCCATGATGCCTCGCTAAGGAAGTCGGAGGCAGCCAGCAGCAGAGTGGCGTTCTCTACAAGCATGAACTGGAGGAGGAGAGAAGGTCACATCATCAGTCATCTGCAGACAGCTTTACGTCACTGTAAGCCCAGGATGCAGAGGCGATGATGACAATGCAAACTATCTGCATGTGTGTGTATGTCTGTGTGTGTGCAGCTGCTCTGCATGTAAGTCAATGAGGCAGTGCTGCATGCGGAATACAAACCAACGTATTGAAAACAGGCAGCAGAATCAAACGTTGTGAAACAAGCTGAGAAAATCGTCCTGTCTTACTGCATAAAAACTGGCCATGCGGTAGCGCGAGGGTCCATCTTTGACGTTGAGGAAGAGGAAGACGTGGACGAGGCCCATGATGCCGTTGAAGGCACGCCAACACCAGGGGCCGGTGCAGATGTCTGGTTGCTGTGATACCAGCCAGAAGGAGGCCGTGAGCCAGTGGAAACCTGGAGGTCAACATAAAAATAGGTACAAGCGCAATAGGAGATCCATAGGCAGTGTATCGCACTTATGCAGGGAAGCAAGTGATAACTGGATCAAGAGGACATGCTGCATCACTCTGAGAACAACTACATCAGTCATTAACTAAAGTCAGGAATACAACTGATGATTTTTGACAATGGAAATAAGGTATTTTCATTTCAGATTGAAGTATCTGCCACATATAAGTCCTCACCTGCCACTCCACAGACCCACCAGTTAAAGACCCTGGCAAAGAACATGAGGCAAGTCACTCTCGCACCCAGCATGCCCGCCCTCCACACCAGCTGGCACAGCAGGGCGGCCGGAGGCATGGCCAGGTGGCCCGGTCTTATGAGACAGCAGGCTCTGCTGTAGAGCACCAGCGCCCAGGAAATTGACAGCACGCAGAGACCACAGCAATAGGCCACTACAGAGATAAAACAAAAGAGGAAGTAATGAAAATGGTTCAGACACTATCCAGAACAACTAACATGCCACACATATGCAGTAAAGTCAGTCATTCATATTAAGAACAGTTCTGTTCACCTGGGGACATGATGCCCACATCAGTGGACACCACGACATATGCCTGCAGCAGGCTCTGAGGCAGCGTGAGGATGAGGGCCTCCAGCAGCCAAAGAGCAGCAACATCTGCCTGCTGCATGACAGCAGCCCCGAGCTCGGCCACCGAGTCCTGCCTGTGCAGCACAGACCTCATGCAATCCCACAACCTGCCAGAAGAGGGAGACAGATACCGGGGGGCGTGATGCACAGTAACCTCCTGGCGAAGTTTTCAGTGACAGATTCTGATATTCTATGTATGCAAGTGATGCAGTACTTTATAATATAATATCTGGATTCACACAGAGCTTACCTTTTGAAGATGCCCAAGTGAAGTATGTGTATAACAGAGAGGTAGCACCTCCTGTCATCCCCGTCATCATAGTACCATTTCATGCTTAGCAGTTGAACTGCTGTCCCCGGTAAGAAGAGGCCGAGAGTGAGGCCCGCCCATTGCGTCTCCTCATTCCAAAGGTAAAACCCTATACAGTATATCACTAACATACACAAACAGTCGATACAGACACACAAAGGCAAGGGTGGAGTAAGTATTTGGTGTTTCCATGTAAAGAGATATTTTCAGTAAAGCTTTCATCTCATTAAATGCATGTTAAGTGCTGGAGAGGCCTTTAGAAACCTGCAGAGCACACACACCTTGCTCATGCAAATTGTCCTTCAATTTAAATTGAGGTTGTTCAGATGAGATGACCCAAGCTTCACCATGAAGAGAGTCTAATCCCTGGCTGTAACGCAGCCTGCAATTATTTGTCTTCAGACTTCTTCTTCACAGTGAAGATAATGCACTTGTTATGTGCTTCTCACTCATTAATCACTGTAACATTTTTCAGTGACTGTCCATGCCATCTATGGTATTTTTGTCTTCTGGGAATGATATATCTGCTGAAGGCAAAATCACACTATGTACACATCCAGCGACCTCGTCCCGCTCTTGTGTCCTGCCCTTGTCCCATTGATCTGCTTAGTCAGGGAATGATGGCACCTGAGAGTGCTGCACATTGTGTTCAACACACTGATGCACCTTCATTGCAATATTTCAACATGAATAATAATAATACCAAAACAAAACAATAACACGTTTTGGAGGGTGGGTGCAGGAGAGCATTGTTCCTGTGGGCATCAAGGTTAGTCTGCAGAGGTTAATTGATCTGTTTAATCATGTTTGGCTCTGCTGAATGACCCCTGGAGGTCCTGGGGGGGCCCGGTTTGGCCCACCTAGCTGGGCCAAACCCATGCAGTGAAAAGACAAAACTGACGAGGACTGCCAATTCAGCAGGAACGGCTGTGCTCCAGCTTCACCCTGTGAATTGTTTTTCATCCGCCGTGAGCCGCGGCTGCTGCTGGGAAAAAAAAGAGAAGCAGCTCCATCATGGCTGAGCATCGCCTCCTGTCTCTCGCTCATCACAGACAGAGACAAACCCCCCACAAAACGCAGCATGCACTGTTGTGCCCCCCAGCCTCAGCCCCACTTACGTGCGCTCCGCTCGGCCACGATCACCAGCGCCGACGCGCCGAGCAGCGCCGCCTGACAGCACGCGATCCAGCAGCCGCTGCGCCGCGCCGCCGCGGGCATCCTGCGGGCGACCGCCGCGGCCGCGCTGATCATGATCCGCACAGGAGGGAGCCAACCGGGGACATTATCGTGGGCATCCTTCGCCCTCCGACTCGCATCCGCTCCCCCCGTCCGCTCCCGCCGCCTGCCTCCACCATAAAAAAATACATGACGTCACTGCGCGGTTTTTAAAGGGGCATCGGTTCACCGGCCGCCCACCGAAGCTGTCACTGCACACAGCTCAGCTCCCTCCACCTCCGAACACCACACCGTCCAAATGTTTCTCTGTTGCTGTGAAAAGACAGGAGACTCATTGATGACCTCACAGGTCAAGGTCAACATAAGTACTGAGCTTTCCTTGTGCTTTTCAGCACCCATTTTATTCTTATTTTCATCACCCTTTACCTTTGTCTTTCTAACTTGAAGGATCCGAATACTTCCTCCACTTCTAGGTTCCAGTTTTTCAGCACTATGTTCATTGTTGAGTGTCATTATCTTACTGATACCTGTTTGACTGTTCTCACTACAAAGGTCAGGGTCCAGCTGGTAGGCAGCGAGAGAAGACCTGATACCCTTTTTAACCTGTAATCTGAGGATCACAGAGCATGGCTGCACAGAAAGCCGCAGAGCATGTCCGGCCAGTGTTTTAATGTTTTGACGTGCGGCATTCACACATTAGCCTGTTCTGCGGTTTGCAAATATCAGTTTGACTCTTTTACAGTTAGCTTGTGTTTTAGTTAAGAGAAGTGTCACCCAGAAATAACTTCACATCTTTGTTTTAATATCTCGGAATAAACCGTAGAGTCATCTGCTGTGGGTTCATTTTCTGCCAGCCGATTAATTATGAAACTAAAATATGGAAGTGCATCTACAAAATTGACAGCAGCATCTCATTAACTGTGAATAAAATGTTGTAGTGTGTTTTTTTCTTTTCCAGGCTTAAGGTTTCACACTTGCTGATGGCGAGAATCCCAAGACTCATAACAGGATGTTTATCTACGTCACCAGTTCCCCACATCAGCACACTCTACACACACACAGAAAGGCAATTAAACACACAAACAGCTAAGGTCTCCTCTTTGATATCACTTCAAACTCATTTTCACTACATAGTGATGAGTCCACAGTAGCTGTCATATTAATTAGGACACACAAACACAAACTCATGCAATAAAAACACAAATTCACACAAACTTTGTTTATGCATCATCATATAGTTTAGTTGTTGTTCCAGGAAGATGTTCCAGAAATACAAAACAAATTGCAGAAAATATCACAAATGTCATTTTATACTCTTTACATTAACATTAGCAACAGAATAAATTAACAAAGATGTGTACATTTAATCAATCGATCACTTTTCCCAGGCCGTGCTGGCAAAGTCTTGATTCTTCACACGCTACAGCTTCTGAGTATAGACCATGATTGAGATAAGGCTTTACTTCAAATAGGGCAGGAACAGACAGCTGCTGAGTTGACCTGTAAGGATTATATGGCTGGATTAGCAAGGCTGTCTTAGGGCTCTGATATACAGCTTGACTCCAGCTTGATGCTGGTTGCATGCAGTGGTAGAGAGCTGCCATGCTGCAGCTGAACTGCAGAGCTCTCCTTTGCCGATTTGTATGAACTCAGCTCAGACTCCCCTCTGTTGCCATCCCCACAGCTGGAGGTGCACATCTCCATCTTCTTAATTAGGTCAATAACGTTCCCCTTGTCCATCTCGGCCTCCGCGGCCATGGCCTCAAGCTGCTCTGCCGCCTCGCTCAAGTCAAACCGCTCGATCTCGGAGTTGACTCTGTGCAGCTCCTCCGGTGAGTGTCTGTGGGTGGTCGAGGGGGAGAGAGGGCAGAAGCCCTGGAGGTGCACCTGCAGGCTGCAGTAGTGGAGATAGGCACAGGGGCAGCAAGGGCATCTGTGAGGTCGTTCTCCGGTGTGCAGGCGTTTGTGGAGCTTGAGATGGACAAATTGTGTAAAGCGGGCTGAGCAGAGTTTGCACTGGTACGGCCTCTCACCTGAGTGTAGCCGCTGGTGGGTCTTCAGGTTACTAGTGCTGCTGAATCTCTTGTGGCACACCTGTGTTGAAAGAGAAACAAGGAGAATATGCTATTGAATCTTTTGAATTTTTCTTGCAGTTGCACTTACAGTTAATTTAAAACACTGAAATGCTGTTGTTATGCTTTCATACCAATCAATATGGACTTAACAAACACGATAATACACCTTTATTTAGAGTTACTGATAGATGGCTACTGCATATTCAGCATACAAACATAAGAATGGCATAAAATCCTTCTAGAAGTGTAGAACTAATGCTTTAAAGACTGTAGCCATACCTTGCATTCATGAGGCTTCTCTCCTGTGTGAACCAGGTAGTGTTTCTGCAGGTGGGCCAGTTGAGTGAAGTTTTTATTGCAGGTCTGGCACCTGAAGGGACGCTCTCCACTGTGCACTCGCAGATGGACCTGAGGACAGCATGTCAGAGGGGAGCATTTCTGTTAATTATGTCAAACTCTGGAAAGCATGGTGGTTCATAAATTCTGACTGAGTTCATTTTTTCTCGCCCAGTTTTGTAAAATAATTAACTAACCTTGAGGTTGGACAGCTGTCCAAAGACCTTCCCACAGACATTGCACTCATAGCGGATCTTTCCATTCTGCCTGGTGAGGGGGTAGGACAGGGTCTTGTAGCCAACGATCTGCCCACCTCGTTTGGTCTTCCTGAGGTCCATTGCATCCTCAGTGATGCTTTGAGTGGCGGATGTGGGTTTGGAAGGGAGGAAGTCTGAAAAGGCAGCCATGCCTGCTGGTGGTGAGCACCGTCCAGGTGCAAGGGAGGGCAGTGCTCGGCGACTCTGTGAGGTCACCATGGATGAGGCACTGGATGTGGCTGGTCCCGCGAGGTCCACGTGGACATTGCTGGGAGAAGAGTGTTTGAAATTGTTTCTGAGGTAGTTCATCCTTTTGGATATGAGGTCTTTGTTGTCTTTGTGCTCACCAGTTGGTGAAGGGATGAGGTCTTGTTTGGTGCTGGATAGTGCAACTGTCAAGTCTTTGTGTCCATTGGCCAGAGGATGGAGGAAGTGTGTGTAGCCGTCAAAAGGCAATAAATGAGATGAGAAAGTTAAGTGAGGTTTCAGTCGATCGCTGTAGAAAGGGTATGAATGAGGTAGGATGCCGTTAATGCCGAGTGAGTAGTGAGGCAGTATGTATGGAGCATGCCTCAGAGCAGGATGAACTTGATCAGGCGCAGAGGGCTCGTGGTAAGGTTTGGCTATAACAGGGCCTTGACTGTGCTGAAAGGTGAAGTGCAAAGTGGAGGGGACAGGACTACTTAGATCTGGCCTTTTGGCAGCTGGAGGGCTACAGGATGGCAGTGATGATAGAGCTGGGTATCTATGGCCATGGGTAGATTCTGAGTGGGGCTGCACTGGGTAGATGAAACGGGGACACAGGGGGAAACCTGCTGAGAGGTTGTTCTGAGACAAAGGACTAACCAGACGCCTGGGGCAGGTAGCCAGGGACCTGGAGGGCTCATCTCGGAGGATTTCAGACACGCTGTGTCCTCGTTTCCCTGTCGTCCTCTCCTGAGCTTGACTCTGCTCTGTGGGACAAATGGAAAACAGAAAAATTACATCAGAGGCAGGGAAAAAATCATTTTTAGATGCACAGTACAGTTTGCAGAACAGCAACTGACCGATGCACACACCTATGACATAAATGCACACTTGTTCACTGTGCATCTTTACTTTCAATCTGTTGCTTCATGCTTTATGGATTAGAAGATTATGATATGTATCTTTATCAGATGCGTATGTGTCTGCACTGTCTTCCAGACTTGCCCTGGCTGTCTATGAAAGTTGACAATGCATGTGAAACAGTAAGTGTCCTGATCGGGATACAGATAGCAAGGAGTTAGAGGGTACAGTATGTTATTTGCATTAGAGTGCTGGCTAGTTGTGGGTATTTTCCACCACACACAGTATATGGAGCTACCTTTTATCTGAAAGTGACTGATGACCTGCACAGAAAAAAACTCAAAAGATGTTGGATGGGGTGGAAAATATACCACTCACAAGACATCATCTGACATGCAAAGCGTTTTTGTTTTCCGCTGAAATTTATACAAAATTCAAGTTTATCATCTTAGCAAATCCTCCCACTTTATACCCAGGAAGTCATGAGGAGAGATTCTGCTCTATTGACTTACTCCAGAGTAGACAAAGGATACAAGCTGACAGAGGAAGACAAAATACAGAAGTGTGTGCGTACATTTCACCTACCCTGAGACACAATCAACATCAACTCACACAAACACAGAGTGACCCTTATCCACTGTGCACTCCCCTATGTCACCCTTCCCCCTCTCCTGAGAGGCCAGCCCTCGGCAAACAAACAGCCGACACTCAGTGAGATATCAATCTGTCAGCGGGCCGCCTTGTCAGGAAGTTCAAGTAGTCACTGGAGCGCTTCCTACCTCTCTTCCTCCTTAAGAGGCAAATAAATAAGGGGAGTCGTGCCAGAGTGCTGTCAGCACCTCAGGCAGCTTCTCGTGCGTGAGTCTGTGAGCGTGCGCATGATTAAGTATTGTGGTGTGTGCATGCAGTCTCTCTGCTAGCACTCTTTGTGTTTGTGAATGAAAACCGAATGCTTTGTGTGTCAAAGAGCTGCCAGCTGTGTTTCTATGTGGACTTCAAAAAGAAAAAAGAAAAAAGGGAAACTGAAACATTGCCTAAAGTCCTGAAATTGGTCTCATCTTACTCAGGTACTAAGGCTATACCTGGAGACAGACCCTCTCTGCTTTCAGGACTCCACTCTCCCCCTTTTGTGTTTAGTTTTAACAAAGGGGCTGTGGGTGTGACTGAGTAAGTTCTTAAACACCCACACAAAGTGTGTCAGTCGGCCGGCGCTTTGAGTGGGAGCCTTACTCTACAGTGACAGAACACAACAGATATGTACCAGCGTGAGCACATGAATGGTTCCTGTTAAGTTATATATATAGTCCTCTCACTTTTCTGAATGCATACTGCTTCTACTACACACACACTCACCAGTTTTGTCAATAGGCAGGTGCCCCATTGGAGGGTAGTTACAGCGCTGGGCGAATTCAGGGCAGTACCACACCAGAAGCTCCTGGCCCGGCTGAAGTGGTCTGATGGTGTAGAAGTAGATGTTCAAACCGCTCTGACACGCCACCAGGTTCTGCTCCTCCACAGAGCAGGCTGGGTTCACATAACGCATCCAGTTGCTCCGCCCCTCGTTCAAACCATCCAGGATGTGGTGTAAACGCCCCTCCGAGAAGACCTAGAGTACAAGAGGAGAGGAGACAGTTCGGTTGAGGGTGACAAATCGTGACATGCTTTGAATCTGAAACCATGATGTCACAGGTTTCCTAAGGCCTTTATGGTAAATACTGTTTCTTCTTTCAGCTGAGATCGGAGTTACGAAACACTTCACTAGATGACTGATTGTAGTATTGGACATATATTACTATATATCTCGCCCACTCGAGCTCTTGGCTCACACCTCTGAGGCAGAATCATCACTTCATCTGCTGACCTTTTAAAAAAACTATTTAAACTTTACACATTTAAACAGTTATCCTACTCTCTCCTTAGGTATATGAAACTGATCTTGACACTATCTCTGTCCTGTGAAGCTGATCTGTTGTATGAGTCATGGCTCTACTGTTAACAGATCGTCTGTGTTATGGCTGTTGCAAGTTTTGGTTGGGGTTGCATGATTTGAAGACTTGCTGACTCTAAACTGTAGAATTACACAGGCACCTGCATGTAATGGAAGATGTCCTGATGTTGTCGATTTGTAAAACAACAGTTCTCAGGCTCAAAGCCACTTCCTTGCTTAGTCAGTGTGAGAGTTTGTTAGTCTGGAGAAGGCGCGGACATGTTTACCGGCAGTAATACCACTGCCGAGAGAAGCGGAGAGAGAGAAGAGAACCGCTGCGTCACTGAAACCAAACAGCTGTGTATGTGTGTGTGACCTCAGCCAGAGAACTGGCAAACACACTTGTGCTTGCACATTTAAGCCCATCTGATCTCGCGACCTTTAAAGATACCTCAGAGCTGGCAAACATAGTCATGCTTTCACAGGATGTCAGACACTGACCACAGCTGCTAACCTGTGCTACGCCACAGTCACAGTAGCCGTCTCCAGATGGAGATACAGGATGTGAATGGTTTTGAAGCGTACACAGCTGAATTTCGCATGCAAGCGCACAAATCCAGGCACTCACATGCAGCTCGCTTACCCTCCAAAAGTACTTCCTGTCCGCGCCTTTCAGCAGCGTTTCGTTGGTGTAGCTCTCCCCCACCAGAGGACCAAAACGCGTCCCTTTAGGAATCAGCTCCTTACTGGTCACCCCCAGCACCTGTTCAACAACAAGGGCATGGAATTGTTAAACAACAGAGTAGCTCACAAAATTGGAGGCCTGATGCAAGCAGCCGGATGCACTCAGAGTTGAAAAACATAATTAGAGGGACGGGTTCTTGGGAATACAGTCCTTATCTGATTCTCTATCTCCTGCTTATTTCTGGGTGATTAACAAAAAGGATCAGGTCAGTTCACTGGAAAATTGTCCCCTGGGGATTGCTATCTCCAGAAAAAGGAAATAAGCAGCCAGCAATTTGTTGTTATTATTACATCTTGGTTGTCATTACAATTATCCCACAGAGAAACTGAGAATATTCCTGGGCTGTGACAGAATGCGTCTGTTCCTTCACATGCTGAATATTTCATAAGCCAATCGCCCAACTTATCTTTAGTTTCTCCACCATATTAAAATTTCACCGCCGCTCTTGTTCTGCTACCTCCAGGTGTGAAACTCACCCCTCTGTCTCAAGCCTTCAGGGTGTGGAAGAGAGTATAAGGTGTCATGGGCACACCCCGGCCAGTCAACTGCACCTTGAGCCCCATGTTCAAATCCCCTGAAGCAACGGTAATGCATTCTCTCTTTCATCTTGGAGCCACAGTGGCACTGGTGTATGTAGCTGGATCAGCCTCTGCCTGCTCAGCGGTAGACTTTTCTCCATTTTATCCAGCTTGTTTTACCCCTGCTTTCATTGGCTTTGTTTAACGAGGTGCCCTTGTGTCAGAGATTACTCTTACATATCCCGCTCTTTGGTCTCAACCAAACTGACTCCAGACAGAGCTTGTTCGATGGTCAAAGTGGTAGTGCAAGTATTTCACTGTAGACATGTAGGCTACTTCCTCTGATCTTGCCACCATCTTTCAGCTACAGAGGCTCAACCCCAATCTTGCATAAAGAAACCAAATGTTTCCTTATCATGAATTAACCACGCCACCTGCAATTTCCTATCACTTGTCCATCCAGTTAAGATGGTTCATGGTATTTTCCATAACGTGGGTGACTGTGGCGGTGCTCTGCTTTACAGTCTAATTGTGTCCTGGGACAAAGGGTTGGGAATCTAAGGTAGCTACTAATCACAAAGACCTCAGGCTGTGTGCTGAAGGGCCTGCCTCTCTCCATATATGCCTCAACACACACACGGAGTGGAGAGGAAAAGCTGAAATTAGACAACAACATGTCAAGTACTTCCCGCCCGAGGATAGATGAGTGGATGGAAGGAT
This sequence comes from Leiopotherapon unicolor, assembly GCA_036025355.1. Classification (NCBI taxonomy): domain Eukaryota; kingdom Metazoa; phylum Chordata; class Actinopteri; order Centrarchiformes; family Terapontidae; genus Leiopotherapon; species Leiopotherapon unicolor. The sequence goes on from JAVQJZ010025351.1 coordinate 10,648, forward strand.
GTTGGAGTGACGCAAAGAGTCGGCGCTTACACAAAACATAAACAACCGCGGCACATGCTTACATACCACTTAGATATATTGGGGATTTGATTCGGATTGTTTTTCTGCAGCACTTTCCTGCTTCGGTTTAAAAAAAATGGGAATGGGAGCAGTTGCTGCCTACCTCTGCGGAGTCGTGGCAGCGTTTCAGGGCCAGGTTTCTGGGTAAGGATCTCTCAGCCCGCGTCCTGCCGTCGCTTCCGGACTCTTCCTCCAGAGGCTGGTCCTTCACAATGTAAGTGCACCTCTCCTCAAAATCTGCCTCGCTCCATGATATCATGTCTACATCCTGTGTCTCTGGCACCGCTGCCGTGACGATCCCTGAGCTTTGCGGTGACCTCTCCGGGGTTAACATGGCTGTGGTGCACTGAGAGGAGGAGGCCTATAAGAAAAAGATAGAAGCATGACATTAAATGTCCATTATTCCATATCTCTCTAAAAAAAAAAAAGATATGTATTAAGCTGTTGACCAAAGACATTTTTTCCTGTCATGTCACAATTTAAGGGAAAAAACAGAGACAATACATGCAGCAGCTGGAGTATCAAGGGACTGTTGTGAATGGAGCTAAAATTAGAGCCCAGAGTGTGAGATGTGACAGAGAGGAGGCAGCGCCAACTTGGGGATGTTGAGGAGGAGGAGGAGGAGAATCTAACTTTCCCATCGACTGCTACCACCGGACAAACAAACTTCAAAGTGGAACCTTCGTGCTTGCTGCCCCATTGCCCCCACTGTCCCATACATCCTGTGACTCTCCACATCACAACGCCGAGGCTATAAGGGAGGTTCCTGTGCACGTCAGCCCAGGAGCAGGACCACTTTCACAAGGAAATTAGCGCTCCCAGTGAATCGTCCAGACTTCCTTTGAACCGACCGGGAGCTGGCTCGCAGCCAGGTCTAAACTTTCTGTCTGTCTGTTCCCTACTGTCGCTCCATTCTCAGGAAGACTGTTGTCAGGTACCGCAGACCACGGGTAATGGGATGAAATGGTGAAATAGTGAAGAGTGAAAGAGAAGACAATAGAAGACGTGATTAAAATACAATGCTCAAATGTGATCTCTCAGAACTTCCTTTTTCGGGCTCATCAGTTTGCCTCAGAGATAGTAAAAGATAAGGTCTGTGGTCGGTGATATAAGCACTCACGTGACTTGTTGTTCTCTCCTGACGTGAGACCAAACTGAACTTGATAAACTGAAAATAACTAAATTCCTAATTCCTGCACAATTACACAGTCAGCCTGAACGAAAAGACTTTTATTTCCCTCTTGCTGATTTTATTAATTTAATTAATTAATTTTAATTTTATTTTAAGAAGTTGTCTTAATTCACCAGAAATCCTTCAAAACTCAAAAACTCACACAATCCATCTTTTTTTCTATCTCTATATTTATCTATATTTATCAACTTCTTCTCATCGAAAGAGAGAAAAAGGGAATGCAAATAAATGTGCTGATAAAAGAGATGAGATTTATGGACGACGTTTCACCCTAGTTTTCTCTGAAGTGTGTCACCACAGCTGACTCGGAATGACTGTCACAAGTGTAACAGTCACTCCGAAACCACCAAACTCAGTGACACAGCATAAAATATATTCTGAAAATCAAGATATGAGTCAAAGTGCACAGCTGTGGCTCCTGGGACGACGTGCAACAGGTTGACTCTAGAAAGCACCCCTCACCTTACTCTGACATTGAGTTTTGTGGGAGATCAATGAATAAATTTGTGAAAAATGAATCAGCTCACACTGGTGAATAGTTTCACATAATCATCACATAGTCTGTTATTCAAGAGTCTCACTAAGATGATTTGAGAAGGATGTCGCATATACTTACTGTGAAGCCTTGAGAGGAGCCACACATAGGGTAGGCTGTCAGTGCCCTCCTTGAAAGCTTGAGTGTCTGTAAGCAACCAGTGGCTGTTCTCCGTCTCTTGTCCTCTCGCTCTCTCTCTCTCTCAGTCTCTCACCCAACCTCAGTATCCTGTGTACATGTGTGCGACTGACTGCACGACTGAACACCCGAGTGTGTGACTCTCTCTCTTGCGTCTTGCATGGGAGGAGGGAAGGTGTGTGTTTGAGACAGAGAGAGAGAGAGAGAAAGAGAGAGAGAGAAAAAGAAATACACTCCCTTTTCCTCTTGTGCTCCCTCCCCCTCCTCCCCTTTGCCCCATGACTCCTCCTTGGAGAGTTTTTGTGTGCATGTGTGTGTGTGTGTGTGTGTGTGTGTGTGTGTGTGTGTGTGTGTGAGTGTCACAGTCTTGCCCGGGGGCGTGAGGCTTTCTCCAGGGGGGTGCACTGGCTGTCACACAGCTATGTCCGGATCAGACAAATACATCTTCATTTTCTGACAATCACCCACTCCATCTCTAAGCATACCTGTGTTGTGTTTTCCGGAAGTCAAGGGCACAGCACAGAGGAGATGAGGTCATCTCAGTGCTTTTGTAGAGTGAGGATTTGAACGCTTTGGAAAGTTCTGAGGTGTTAATTTAATTTGATTCAAATCAAATTGATTCAGTTTAAGCTTTTACTATGTCACAAGAGATCATGTTGTCACATCATAAACCACACAGATGGGAAGACATAACCAGAAAATAAGTATTCTTGATCTAGACTTCTAATCTTCCATAATAACCCTTGAAAAAGTCAAATTTGGCCACTTTATTCTGTTATTTCTTACTTTTTCTGCTGCTGTACAAGGTCATCGCTCAGAAGTGACAGAAGTTAGTAAAATGACACTTCTTGAATATGAAGAAATTCAGTATCCAGCTCTTCATCACAGCCACAGCCGAAGACATATTCCACTCCACTATTAGAGTTGCCTGTTTGACTCACTGACACAGACACTTGCTAATGTTGAGGTTCAGAGAGGGGTGAGATAGAATAGAGTTAAACTAACCAAAATTACTGATCAGTTGTTTTTAGCCTTTTGTGACTGAAGCTGACATGAGCAGTTAACTTATTATCAAAGTAGCTGCTGATTAATTTTCTTTCTTTTGACTAATTTATGCAACTCTTCAAGTTGGCAATCAGACTACTCAGTGTAAATATGAACTCTTATTATCTTTCTTCAGTCGCCATGATTCTTATATTTAAAATGTTCTTATTGTGTTGTGCTTCTTACAGTTTAAACTAAGAGCACATATTCTGTCTTTATCTTCTGCATCAAGATGTTCAGCAGCTGAGGAGTGCAGAAGGCTCCAACATGAAACTGTGCCATCACTTAAAATGCAAATAAATGAGCGGCCTGTTACTGATGTGTTTTTTTTTTTTCTTCTTTCTGGAGAATCGTGCAAAATCCTGTGTTTCCTCTTTCAGGACACTTGTCCCCAGATGTCCCTCTGTACTGCTCAGTGGGGGTGAGGCTCAGAATGTGTTGATACTTGCGTCACGCAGCCAGTTGTATGTGCAGCCCGGCTTTCACCCCAGCTCGCTCTCCTCTTGTTCTTTCCTCCTAAGGCAACATTTGACTTGGCATGGTGCCAGCTTGGGCTTAAGACTTGCCTTGAATTTTCAGACTTGTCATCCACACGCTTGACACGCGACATGCCGAGAACAACAGCCTTGCATGCGTGTCTGCGAGCTTGTCTCCATTCATACGTGTGTTTGCCATGCGCGCCTTTTCCAGCCACTTTCTCCACTTCAGGGGAAGTTCATCCAGCATTGCCATGTGTCAAGTGGTTTGAGCTACACACAGACTCCCCTTCGGTTCTGTGGTGTTTTGGTGCTTCTTTTCATGCTTCCTGTCCCACTCATCACACCTGACCAAGCTACTAATTAAGGCTGCTGACATGAGCCACCGTGTAATTTAAAATCCACTTCTCTCTCGCCATTTCGTTCTCTCTCTCTGTGCCTCCAGTCATCTCATTCATCACCTCCTATTCAGTTCTCCTCTCCTCTACCTCCTCCTCTTCCTCTGTAATACCTCTGTGACTGAGCAGTGTCTTTAATACATGTATTACTCATAGAGGTAGTTCACTTAATGACAACATGGACTTCTTGAATGCGTTGCTCTCGCAGCTCTGGTTGTGTGTGCGTTGAAGTTTTGGAGCGTGGGCTTATGTGTGGTTAGTTGGTGTTTGACTACATGATTTTTGACATGACATTCTTAGAATGACAGGATGATGAGCACGTTTATGGAGACATGAAAATGGCCACCCGTAAAGAAGTGTAATTCACTTGTATGTAGGACAACACCAACAGACAGCTTTTTTTTTTTTTGAAAGTGACAGAAAGGAAAGGTGGTACTTAACACAGATCATGTGCTTGACTGACCAGTGCCCGCTAAAACAGGGCAACCCCTCGATTTATACTGACCGCTGTCTGTGGGAGTGAGTTTGTGTGTGTGTGTGTTTCTGTTCAGCTTGGCCTCTGACTAAACTCAGAACTCACCAGAGTCTTTTTTGACATCTCACTCTGATCTATCTCCTCTTACATCTAGTCACTGTATGCTTATGGAGCAGATTCATAAAAACAGTGTGAGCTTTTTGTCTGTATGCGTTCTAATATCTGTATTACGATAAATTGTTTTCGTTGAATTTAATTCAATTTTTTATACTGATATGCACCTTTTGTGTACTAAATAAAGTTAAACTGAATGATTTTTTTTGTTGAAGCTTTAGCTTGTTCTGTCTTCACATTGCTTCAAATTCAATCAGTGTCAAATTGTGCCGTTACATTGACAGTTAGCCACCATGAGCTACTACTCATACCAGACCAAGTCAGGCTGTAGTTGCAAAAAGCCAGAGTGTATTGAGCCGATCAAGAGTGACTACTGCTTTCATCACAACACTATTTGATGAATGGATTTTCTTAGCTGGTGCTCGTGAGATTTTGAAAGCACGTTTGTTTATTTATGTATTTGTAGTAGAGATGATATCTCTGAAATTCTCTTTCCCTCTCAGACCTCACAGTCAACAGGTCCCAGAGGAAATTATTTCTACCAAGGAAATAGTCCCTCAGAGGACTGAAGTCCGCAGTGTATCCTTCTTTTAAACAATTTGTTTGCTATCAAACGCCACAAACAAATGTTCACTGATGTTCATTGCACTGCAGTGACTGCTTGATTTCTAATCTAATGAAATAATTGCTTCAACAGGAACTTATGAGATAAGAAAAATGTGCTTTTTACAGCAGGCAGAAGATACAGTTGGTCAACAGTAAACATCAAGAAAGCAGAATACAGAGAGCTGCTTGTAGACAGACTAAGGGATACCTTTGGGGCCTCTGTAAATAGCGTAGGTATCTTAAGCCCTGTAATTTCCATGTTTCAGTCTGTACCTGCCTGAGGTCATTTCTCGCAGTGGGACCAAAGGCGACCACTCCTTCCCTGTCACCTCCTCACCCAAGGATGAGGACAATGATGGCAGAGATGGCTTAGCCCGTTTTATAACCGATTACAGCTGAAATGTTTGACGCAGCCTTCACCTCTGCTCTTTCCTACAGTTTTATGGCTGACTCTGTGAGAATTGTTTCACATTCTGTCCCAGCTATCTTGTTGTCATCCCCCACCCCACCCCCATACTCTCACCCATGTCACCCTCACTTTTTTTCTGCATTCTGTGCTGTTATCAGGCTGTCAGTCTCCTCCGCCTCCATTTTATGTTGCTTTAAGTGATTTTCAGTGCAGTGTATAGCCCTGCACTCTATTTAGTTCGAGATATTGCTCGAATATCAGACGCATGAACACTTCCTCCGTTCTTTGACAGTTCAGCTGAGGTCAGGTGTGCTTTACTGAGATGACAGGAGTGATATGAACTTAATGAATGCGCTTTGAACAGAAGAAAATGGCAATGTAATTTGTCTTTCTCCATCCTCTTTTCCCTCTTGTTTTCCATTTCAGATGTGAATGAATGTCAGCACTTCACTACAGCCACCACCCACTGAGTCCACCAACCATCTCCTCTCAGCTGGTGGATGATCTCCTGTTGACAGGCCAAGGGTTATTATCGTGGTTTCAGGGCTGAGAGGAATGCTACTGTGCCTCACAACAGATGTCTTCTCAAAATCCTGACGAAGCCACCCACAGCGATGAGGAGAAAACACCAACACTGTGCCCAGCTGACCCACGAGGTAGACGTGCCTTGACCTATGAATGATAGTGAATATCCTGTACTGACAACCAAACAAGGGTGCGTGCCTGACTGCACACGCACAGTTGTTTTTTTTGTTGCTGTTGTTCTTTTTGCACCAGTGGTTGTGCAGACAGTGTTTTCAGGGTGACAAGAGAAGACTGCATTTCCAAGAAACGACAACCGGAATAATGCTCATCTAATGCCAGCTTGTCACCCTTGATTTTTTTACAGTCTGGTTTCAATTTGAGTCTTAAACTACCTCTTCAGGTTTCAAATAAGATAAGTCAAAATTAGGCTTTTACTGCTGCTTTGATCAGTCAGCATTGGCATAGCTTCATATTAGTGAGTGGTGACTTGTGTGATGATGGCTTGTGTGCAGAGAATCTGAAGGCTGGAGAGAGGAAATTTATTTACACCTCATGGGATGTTCCCCTGTGTCAGGTTGAGGAGTCTGCAGTGTAATTGAAACACGTTCCAGTCCGGTCTGAAACACTCATCATGTGTCACTTCTGTCCCTCTCTTGTTCACAAACTTCGTTCTGGAACAACTGGATGAGCAGCTGCTGACTAATTCCGTGGTAACGTTTGTTAGTATTTCAAAAGCAGTCATGCTTTATATGAACGTGACAACCATGCAATCCACCTTTCAGACATGTTGAAATTATTTTGGAGCGTACTGTCATGAGCAAAGACATATCAAATTGCCTTGTGATGGACAGTAACATGTTCTGATCCTGAGATAATGATAACATAACTAATGAATTTGTAACTTATGTATGAGTAGTTTCATTTTCAACATTTTCCAGCCCTTTCTGTTGTATCCCCTGATCTTCCTCAATGCATAGAGGTTTCTAAGTTGTTATGTGGTTACAAAACTTGGCCTGGACATGGAAGTTAGTCACATTGAAGATTGCGTCATTGATTAGATTTTCATTGGCTGGCTGAATGATGATTTTGATCGCTTCCCGGTGGTTTTTGTGACTGGTTCTGGTGTGGTGTTTACAAGCAGCTGATGTTTCCTGTCCGCTTGCCCATCGTCCTCTCTGTTTCATATAAGATCACTGGTGGGAAGAAGCCCTCAGGTCCTTTACACAACTAACAGTAGGAATACCGTTGTCTAAAAAAACACTCCATTGCAAGTAAAAGTCCTGAATTAAAAACTGTAGCAGTGCCGTAAAAATGTAGAATCATAGCAAAAATTACTCATTAAGCACAACAAGTCCTTTCACAATGTTATATTATTATGTGAC
>JAVQJZ010025366.1:0-12979 GCA_036025355.1 Leiopotherapon unicolor
GACGCTGTAAAATCAGAAAGCTAACTTAATCTTAATCTTCCCTTTTCTTGCCTGCGGTCTATCTGTTTATATCTCCTGTATAAGGCATTCATTTGTCTCATTTGATTGCAACACTGGAGTTTTCCTGTTAGCAAACTAAGGCTACATTCATCGTGACCTTTGACTGAACTAAATCAATGGTTTCTAATCTGCTGTGTCCTTGGTGGATGGATTTATGTGTGAGTGGAAGAGCGAAGGTGACTGTGCGCGCTAATAACAAAAACAATTAAATGATTTGACTCGCAGTATAGGAGACACAGCGGGTTCCCCATCAGCCTGCCGCCGTTTGAGCTTTAGAAGCGAACAAATGAAGGAGCAACATTTTTAAACGTTCAAAAAAGTCATCATGGCGTCACATGTGCGGGGAGCTGGACAGAGAAATTTCACATCGCAGCAGAAGAACTTGACCCCCCTGAGGAAAATGTGCTTTTATCATAGCGGCGGTCGTGTCTTCACATCAGGGCCGAGCAGAGCCGAGCGAGCAAGCCGTCTCTGCAGAGCACCGCTGAGGAGTGAGCGGCATATTGTTAAACGAGCACAAAAGGCAGTTGTGAGGCATGACAAGGAACCGTGCGGGGGAAGAGTCGGCTGCCTGAAAGCTCAGCTGAACCCTTTTGTCGCCTGATCATCATGGGCAGCGAACCATACAGCCCTAATAAGACCTATTTAGACAATTTATTTGCAGGTAATAATTGAGAATTATTTATTTAATTTATGCTCGGCGTTGGGAGAATGATTTTGACAATGTTAATGGGTCTCCATCATCCACATGAATGAAAAGAACCTTTATTTTTGGGGCTCATCCGGAGCTTTTATCAAAATCAGTCAAGACACACACACAACGAGGCACTCAGACAGTTACGTGAATCTCACATTGTTAGTTTTGTGTCTGGGCTTTAATATTTCCGGGTCCAAAGTATTTTTCTTCAGCTGCAGGGCTAAGATGGATGTGTAAATTAAGCCCTTATGTCTTCAGTCCAATATTATGTAACAGCATTGCAGACACCCTGATATATCTAAAATGAGAAGTGACTGAATAATCCAGTCTGAAAGGGATCGCCGGTCAGTTGCACAAAATGGCCCAAAGCTGAGACGTCAATCTGATCAGCACGAGCAGCTCACATTAGGGACACCGTAACTTCCTGTGCAGAGCTAAAAAGTGTTAATAATGATGATACTTCCCGCCGTATGTTGTTATTATTGCTGTACAGTTGAGTGATGTAACTAGAGCTGAGAACAGCCCATTGATCAATCCTATGAATAACTTGCTCCCCCCTGGTCGTTTGGGCTCAGCAGCATTATTTGTCAGTTGTTCCCTTTAGTCAGGAGAACAGTACGACCCTGTCAGGAAGGTAATGTCACTCCACCGGTGAAACAGAGGACAGCACTCTCAATCAAGCCCCAAACAAAGAGGATACACAAGTTTTGTGCTTACAAGATGATTCCTGAAGATACAAAATACTATGTTTTTCTGCGATAAAGATCATAGAAACCACATGAAACTCACATGAATGGAAATGAACATGTTGATGTTCAGTGGTCATTCTTGGCATTGGAATCAGCAGTGGACAAAAAGACTAGAGTCAGGGAATCAATCCTTATCTTCAATAGATCCAGATCCATGAACACTGCTGGGTTCACAACCGAGCCAACAAACCCTGCGAATGAAATGTAACACATCGTTTGTTCGCGCCATCTAGAGCGACGCAAAGAAACGTCTTTCGATCTCACGCCCCCTATTGGCACAATGCCATCATTTATCCGTGCCGTCAAAAACAGTCATAAATCTCCTTTGGAAAATAAGTGTCTCAAATAAACTAGCTGATTAATGAATGTCATTGTCTGGGGTCCACTGACTGACAGCCTTCTCAGGTTTATTACCTAAAGACCTTTTATTGAGATGAAGTCAGTAGTGATTTTAAAGCATTAAAATTATATAATAATATGACTCTGATAATTGTTCTACTGTATGAATTTTCCCTCATTGGGTCAAACAGCAAACTGGATCATAATCAGCATTCACGTACAGCCACGTTAATGGTGCAGTAAATGTTTATGAAATATGGCCCCCAGCTGACAAAATCCTCTTAGTCTCCCTTGTAAGATGTTACATTTACTGCAGAAAATTTACTGGTTCAATTAGCTGTTGACCTCACACACAGTCATCGTTCACATTAAGCGTGCCACAGCTCTTCTTCATTGAATTTCAAGTAGCACAGCGTGATGCAGGAGGCTGTCATGCAGAATGACTTTCATTGACCAGGAGAGTGTGCATGTGTATGTATAGAAAGCAACATATGCACACACGTACAGAATATTTTCATATTGTCCTTATTTTCATATAATAGCAGACACAGTGGAGAAATGCGTCTTGCCTAATATCAGCAAACGACAATTGTAAGTGACAACAGACACACTGTGCAGGTAGTGTCGAGTCTAATTCACGTCAGTTTTTAAGGGGCAGCTGCTGCACTGGCTTTCAACACCTCCACATTTTGAAAGGCCTGTCGGTTAGAAGCATCTGTGTTGGACCTGGAGCCACTCCAAAACTTCCTTTAATACTGAGCGCAGTGTCTGACGTCAGATCAGATATGCTGTCGCACCTGCAGGACAGGAGTGCTGCTGCACGTGCTGTCAGGACTGGAACAGAAACGCCGTTCTTAGGCAGCAAAGAGGAGTCAGAAGGATTTAAAATGAATGTTACAGCTACAGAGGTATTATCTGTATTATTCTATTCTTTCTCTGTAACATCTATATCTGGATGAGGTCGAGATGTATGAATATAGCATCAGAAACAAAAACAAGAACAACCAGTTATAGTACACATAAGCCAGGCTAGCAGAGGTGAAAGAGGCCTAGACCACCTTAACATTTAAAAAGGATCGGCTCTAGTATTCTCTTTGGATAGGAGCTCTTGTATAGATGGATAAATATACAGATTAATATGCCTTATTAAATCAACAACAGCTATAAGTTAAAGTTGCTGTTGTTACTCATAAGAAGTTTGACACTCAAAAACTCATCTGTGATAACGTAGAGTACTTTTGTGACTTGCCCAGGTCGCTCTCTGTCTCCCGTACTTTTGGCACAAAACAATGTTTTTGGAGCTCTGTTTCCAAAACTGTCAACCGAAACCTCTGTGATAAGAACAGCCACAAAACTGGAGCCAAATCTACGATTCCAACTAAGCACGCAGGCAGAATTTATTGAATTGCAGAGCCCACAGCCCCCCGGCTACACTCTGTGGTGTGTGAGGGGAAGTGATGCAGCACCTTAAATTAGAGGTGTTTCATGGCTTCCTTGAAAAACTGTGAAGAGCATGGCTCATGGTGCCATTAGATCATATCACTGATCTTATTATCTGTAGTTATATCACGTTGTAATACTTACTAAGTTGCTTTTTGAACCAACTTTGTCCTGTTTTTTTTCTTTTTGGGTTGTCCTTTCTGTATCTTCCACTGTCTGGTAAGTTTGATGCTGGTATGTTTTGAAAATCTCCAAGGCTATGAAAAAACTAAAGGACTGGAACTGGGCCGAACTGGCAAAACCAGCTGCACAAGCTTGTTTACTTCCATTTAAAAAAAAAAAAAAAAATCTCACACATATTTGAATCTTTCTTCCTTCCTCCGGCAAAGAAATATTTCACAACACTGTGAATACCTCTGAGGAGCGAGACTTTTACTTATTCATCTCCGTTGTCGAATATTATTGTAGTTTATAAAAAGCATCAATGAGTTAGGGCCGGTGTTGAGTACAGCGCGGCGTGCCTCGGTAATGAACCCAGTCATAATGATCAACGAGCCACCTGCCTAGCAGCCGATACAACTAATAAGCGATGGGAGGCTTCATGCATCACTGCAGAATATTCAGCATTGCTCTGTACTTTAATGGGTGCTTAATGAGGGCAGCAAAATACTGATGATCCACAAATGCATTAGCGCTTTAGTTCCTACTTACCAAGTTTTTCCCTCTCATTCTTGTTCTGAGGTTTACTGAAGTTTACTTTTTTTTCCTCACGCTAACTCTCTGTGGGGCTGCTCGGGATATGAGCTTCAGTAGGATGTTAGTGAGACCTGCAAGTCATTTACCTCTATATTGCTCCTGATGCCTGTGAGAGATGCAAGCTGCTTTGGAGAAAAGCTTCGACTAAATGAACGCAGAGCTGCAAAGATTGCTTGATTAACGTCTGAAATTAGTCAGATTTTTTTTCTCAAAATCTTTATGAAATGTCAGAATTTACTGCTTCTGTCTTAAAATATGCTAAAACTTTTGGTTCAGTCACTTAGCTCCAGGATACTGGGATTAATGAGCAAATGAGAAAATAATTGTTAGTTACAGCTTTAAACTAATGTAAATAAATTAATCTACCATCTGTAGTTATCTGTAGTGTATACTGTACATGGGAGGTGATGCACAAATGGTAATAGATGGGGTTTCCCTGCAGCCTCTATGCTCCGGGGTCCCTGTGCTGCCTTGTGGGCAAATACTGAGGAGGCTGCAGCTTTGTGGATGAGCATGTGAGTAAGAGTGGACTCGAGGAGGAAATGTGAGCCATTATAGCAGACAAATGGAGGCAGGGTTTGGTAAATGTGGTACAGGAGGTGTTACTTTGTTTTGATCAATAACAATGGAGGGCTGTTGTAAGGGAGCAGGATTTCCCTGTGAGGGAGAGCAGCATGGTCCACACTGCGCTAAAATAGGGTGTTGTATCGCAGCATAGTAAGTTGCACAACCCAGAATGTACCATAGATCACCCACATCATTTCTGCACATTTCAAGGCATTTCAGCTGGCTTTGTCAAGATCTTCCGCAAAAGCAGCTTTTGAAAGAGAGCTTTTTATTTGCTTCACAATGGAGTGAAAATGTAAAAAGCTCCCAATTTTTCTATCATGTTATTCTGGCTACACAAGCAAATGAAATGAGCGGGGCCCTCCTCGTTAGCGGCGTAATCGTCAGTGCCCGTTTCACAGCAGCTCCGTCTCTGTCAAACAATGTCAGTCACGAGGTCTGCTGAGATTTTTAACTTAATGGACGGAGAGCATGTTCTCATCCATCATACATCCAAGGTTGATGCCAGACACCGATATGTTGAATTGATTTCTTTTTAGACACACTCCAAAGAGGCGAGCTGTTATTTCCCCTCAGCGAAGGTTTACCCATTTTGAAATTAAATGTAATATACACAGTATAGTGCTGGTCATCAGGATCCATATTTATCTTATTTATTGTAGTATTTCTCCTTCTTCCTGCTGGCTGTGCAGTTTGCCTGTAAATTGATCGTTGTTGTTTGTGATATTTTTTGAGTGACATGACAAATGAGAATTTTGAATTATTCAAATACCTGGCCAAATAAAGGCTGAATAGAAAAAAAAAACCCATAATATATGGGCAAAACCTTTTTTATGTCCATACTGAAGCCATAAAGTGTGTATGTAGCTTGTGTGTGTACAGTGTAAAATCATTTATTCAGGCTCTAAGATTTGTAATTTATCCATCATGGCAGCTGTAGAAAATTGCAGTCAGAGAAAAAATCAATATTTGACTGTGACATTGAGCCTCACAGTTCATATGCATGTAAATCTGTGGAATCTGTTTGCCAAGAGAATACATTTACATAATAAGATTCATAAGGGAATCTTTGCTTTTATACTTTGTCTAATATGAGTACACATCAGACCCTGGATATACATATCACACTGACGCCAACCTCAGCTTGACCGTGTGTGTGTGTGTGACAGCCCTCTGCTTTGTAATGAGGCATTTCAATCACACTTGTTCAAAGACTAGCATGCAAATGAAACGTCAATTAGTCTCTTGTTCGGATGCACATTAGCTAATAGCTGTTTATGCTCTCCATTTACTTCCATTGTATAAGTAGATCAGTACAAGCTGGTTTAGCTTTAATACATTTATGAGTTGTTTTATAGTCTGTTTTTCCCCCCCTGTGGTGGTTATTCAAGAGATGAAGCCATCCGTGATTTTCTGTGTGTTACGCACGTCTTTTCTAATTCAATCAAACAGATACAAATTGTCCTTTTCATGTGTGTGAGTCATAATGTATGAGTAGTGAAGTAGTGAAGGAGCCTCGGGGATCCTTTGGGCATCAGTGTTCATGTACCCTCTTTGCATCTTTTTCAGCAATTTTCTCTGAATCACATGTTCCTAATTAGAAGCAACACTGACCTTCACAATACTTGATATACGTAAATGATTTTCTTTTTGTTTTTTAAAGCAAGTATCTGCTCAGCTCAAGTGTCCTTGTGTGAAACTCTGACCTCGCCGCTGAGGGAGTCGTGCCAAAAAAATGTTTTTAAAAATCAATGAATTATTGAATTATTATCATTTCTTCTTTGGGGATTAATAAAGCACTGCATTATTTTCATGATTTGTGAGATATTATATACACACACAGCAGCATTTAAGCAGCTGCAGCTTGTGTTTTCAAGACTCGATGAATAATTGATCAGGCACAGACATTTTTTTTTTTTTTTAAGCTAAGAGGGACACTTACCATATGCCGCGTTTGCTTTGCCGCCATGACCTTCTGAAACGCTCATGCCACTCATCTTAAGCGGGGCTCAGCATGGGAGCAGAGCTGAGGATAAAAAGGACTCATTGAGTAGCCGTCTTAGAATAAGCAAAGAGAAAAACGTATGTGGATTCAGTGCGTAATATAAAGTCCACTCTTCAAGTAATTTCATCGAGACCTAAAATATATTTAAACCAAAAAATAAAGAAGAGTGCCATGAGGTGAGATAACTTTTATTTCTTACTTGATTTAAAATATTGACACAAAAAATAAAAGCTGCACTAACCAATGTTTTTTATATTAACAAGTGATCCAGTCACTGTGTGATGAGAGGGAGGTCGCTTCTGACGCTTTGATGAGCCCAAAGATAATTATCACCTGACCCTGATTTTATTCCCAGCTCTGAGGAGAGTTTTAGCATCTGTCAGCTCAGTGTCTTAGTTTCACAGCCCACAGTTGTACCATTTCTTATTAACCGTGTCTCCAGCTGCAGCAGGCAGCTGTTTCCAGCAGAAGCTCTGAGAAACTCACTGCACGCTCCTTACCCAGCACTAAACAGGAGAAAGAAAAAGTCAGCGACTATCTGAGAAATACTGTAATTTGACAGCCAAACCAAAACGCATTCAACATGTGGCATCAAAAAGCCAGTCTCCAAATAAACGCTAATGTTGTTCTTCGTCTACTGGATTTGTTAATAGGCAACATTCACCATAAGAACTTCACGTGCTGATAATGACAGTATGTTGCGCTGCACTAAAATGGCCAAGATACTGGATTAATGCAGGTGTAATCATTCAAGGATGTGCATCATAACAGACCTCACTAATAAGATTTCTCCACAAGATTTCTATTCCAGCAATACATGCACTGGACTGCAAAAAAGATACAATATCTTAATTTCCTCTAGTCAGTTTACCTTTTGAACGTCCAAACATGTCTGGAAATGCATAATTTATCTGAGGAATCTCTTTTATGCCGTGAAAAATGGTCGTTGGTCAAAAATGGTCATTAAACTTGAAACTTTATAATCAATCATACCTGCTAGAGTCTGCCCATCAATTTACTGTGACAGACAGGACGGTGATTAATGAGTGATGATTCAAAATATACTCCGGCATGCAATGAATAAAAAAAGCTGTAAAACCCGATGGTATTTAGCTCTGGGTCAGTCTACCAGACGGACACATATTTATGATTATTCAAGAACATTAGATTCTGGACATGACTTTTACGTCACGGGCAGGTTCAGAACCCCTCATCATTTCACTCCACTGAGCATAAAATAGGATCTAAGCCAAATAAGAAGTCCATCATATCACCGTCAGATTATCTGCAAGTGAAGCACAGCGGAACGATGGGATGGAGATGGTGCGAGAGCAGTTCACCGCGTGGTCAGATGGTTTTGCCTCGTTGGATGCCATCAGTGGTCTGAAAAACAGCAACAGGTGGTAGTGGCGATAATGATGGAGATTTCAGTGCCTTGCATATTTATGTGTTATGATTTGGACACAGATTAACTGGTGTCTGACAACCAAATATGTTATTTTTCTTTTAAATTTGATTTTGTGGATTGCTTAGTTTGTTTTATAGGTGAAAAAACTGCATTTTCTCAGTCAGTTAACATTATGTTTCTTACAGTGATTTACTTTAATCTGAACACATAATTACTCCTAAACTCTCTAAAAACTAAGGTAGATAAATATAAAAAAAATATATTGAAAGACTTTTGAGGATCTTTCTTTCCAACACCAAAACTACAAGAGTGGATTTGCAAGCTGTTATTTATACTCTGATATATGTTATGTTTAAAGACACAAACCACACATGATAAATAGTCTTGCATGCGTCTTCCTGCAGTAACAGGTCTTTTAAAGGACTCTGGCACTGAGGACACACTTACAGTTCACTAGGCTATCCCCCAGCCCACAGCGCCACAGCAGGTAACAGATCTGGATTAATATTAATGCACTCTTCAGTGATAATGGGCTGACTCTACTGGCTTGAAATACTCTGCCATACAGTTCAGAGCACAACTTTTGTCAGCAGTTTAAAGCTCTGCATCAGCAAAAGGACTCATTAACCGTCTTTCAAGGAATCCTGAAAGTTCTCAAAGGCATAGGATAGCTTTTGTTGTCTCCTGAAAGAGAAATTTGTCTTAGATTAAATGCATTCCTGCATAAAAATCCAATTTATTATTAAAAAAAGCTTTCTCCAAACCCTTATATAACCATCATATCGTATGTACAAACCTTCGTAGAAAATTCATAGAAGATTTGAGCAATTCCAACCAAAGAGCCTTAATACCAGTGTGGGTTTTAGAGTTACTCACACACACGTGTAAAGACATACTTCTTACAAAGTGTATATTTACTTTGTAAGAATTATGTCTTTAAAGCGCCAAATGTAATTACACTCTAATTCTTCTTTAAAGCCTGTAAGTTACTCAGTGCAAGACGAGAGTTATGTTTTCCTGAGAAGAAACAAGACAATTTCCATAAAATAATTGAAGATTTGAGTTGCGGGGGCCGGTCAGCGTCTCACCCTGACATTATTCGTTTCACTGCGGGCAGGAACAGAGGGTAATGCAAACAAGGCTGGCTGCTTTGTAGCGACACTTATCAGTTCACTGGGCTGTGAGCGGATCAGCAGTGCCATACATCAGTGGTTCCTCTGAACATCTGTGCAAATACTGTCCGACTCTGCGTGAAAATGAAATAATGAATCACTGCCATCCCTCTGATGTCGACACAACTCTATTTGCGTGCTGGCACGCCCTCTCGCAAATCACTTCAGCGGGCAGAGAACAAGCGCATGTGTGTCCCCATCGCCGTTCCTGAAAAGGCAACGAAGTCGCCCCATAAATTGAATTCCACTTGCATCAGTGGCTCATTGTGATGATAATAATAAAACACTCAGAAAGTGAAGGCGCCTGCATTAGTAACGTCGCTCCTTTGCAGCAACAGCAGACTTCAGCTAGATTAGAGTTTGATTGCTCTTGCGTCATTGAGAATTTACCACTGAACATATATTGCATCTAAAGGTCTCTTAATTGATTCCGAGAAGCAAGTAAATATATGATCCAGACCTGTCATTAATCACATTCACTGGTAATCACATCAAAAGCCATTAAAGGGTGAGAAAGCGCCACATTCTGCCCATGTGAGTTAAAGTAATGGGCGTTAAACAGTGGTTTTAATCTCTGACATGACAAAAGAAACATTTCCCTCTCTGTGTCTCTAAGTACTGTTTGTCCTCACAGAAGTCAGGGTTCATTTAGTGAACAGAATAAATTAGTCAGTGTGAGTGTTCTTATTAGATATATGAGCCAAACTCAACCGAGGAAGGAGAACAGCAAACAACAGGCACAAAATCTCTGATTATTGGGCTGTAGATGGCCTAATAGCAAATTTATTTGTGTGACAAAACATATTTTTGAATAACACCAAAGGTCTACAGCTACTCTAGCTGCTCAGTGAGGCTGTACTAATGTCACCACGCCAACACGCTCACAGTGATAAAACTAAAGATGATTAGCAGATGCTGACATTATCTAATTGGTACACAAGGTAAAGCAGAGCCTGATGGAAATTAAATTAGTTTTGCAGGTTATGGCCATGAACCAAAGTATTGGACAAAACAAACTTATCACTTGATGATGGTCTGTCAAAGTTTGTGCCAGTGGATGCTGAAATTGTTTGCTATAAAGTAAAAAATGACATCCTTGTGGCGGAGCTACTGAATATCAAATACCTATTTTGTACAGGTATTCACTTAGTAAATATTTAAGTAAATATTTGAAATATTTCAGTCTGAGCCAAGATGAAGGAGCGACCAGCCAGCTTTTCCATTCCTGATAGTTCTGTCTGTGAATTAGTTTAATAACAAAATGTACTTTAGCCACATCAATGTGCAACTTTGGTGTTGTGTAATGACAAATGGAGATTTATGTTTCAAATCTGAGTCATTGTTATCTGCCGCGGTGACAGCCAGCATCAGATGTGTTCCTGTTCACTGAAAATGACTCTATCAAGTTAATTGTGTTAGTGGGTTTAGTCTGTTAAACTAATGATGGTGAACATCATCCCCTCAAGGCTGTGTACTATCAGACACATGCTTATTCAGAAAGTACTTCCATCCACTATGATGTGTTTGATATTTGATACTGACATTTCAAATGAAGTAGCATTTATATTCACTGCCAAATCAGTTATATATTCAGAATTGCCTTACTGTATAGCATTAAATGTAATATGGGGATGTTTTTAAAGTAGGCTCCTGACTTTCAAGGCTGAGATGTGAGAAATGGGCTCATTTCTTTCCTAAATCCATCTTGTCGTGAAAACTCCTTGATAACAAATTTATTCCACATGCCTCAGGCCTGATAAGAGGAACACTCAGTTGATTATTAGTTGATTAGGCCTGTTATGAATCATAGGACACTTTGCGCACAGAATGCATTTCATCTTCTCTGAATTTAATTAAAACCAAACATCACGGTGATGAGCCTGAAAAGTTTCAAGATGCAATAGTTTTTACATCATTTTCTGCACGAGTCCATGTCAACACTGTTTCCCTCTCTGCTTGATTTGCCCAAGCAACATGTAATTACGCTCTGAAGCCCTTTCTTGCAGGCAGAAATGCCATGAATTCTAAATCTGTGCCCTTTGTGAGGCAAGGCAAGATGCTTTAAAGCCTTAGAGCATCTTCTGGGCTGCCCGGAGGGCAAAGTCCTTAATTGAAAGCGACAAGGAGAACAAGGGATAGGTAGGGAGTGCATAAGAGGTTAGAGTACTTCCTCTCCTTCAACCAATCAAGTGCAGGATAAATGTCAAGTCATGGAAAGGCCAGGCTCAGAGATGAAGATAGCTGTTGACTCCCTGAAATGTCAGCTAATATTTGTATCATTGCAAAAGGAGCACGAGGAAAATTCCTGCTAAGCAAACTAATGATCATTTCACACAACCTGGGCCAATGTGTTACAATTTTTCAGATATTTACCTCAATGGAAATTTTCCCGCAATACATATACACTCTTAAATATTCGCTACATGACAGAATGATAATTGGCGTAGATTTGCCACTAAGAGAAATTAAGGGATTGTTAAAGCCTCTGAGACTAGATAAGATGAATTGCTGCGAGATCAAGAGCCATCTTCTCCGGCTCTACACGCTTTCATAAAGAGATATTGGCTTCACTTCACCGGCCCAGCTCGCTAAGAGTTATTGACCTTTTTATGGGAGGTTGGATTCTCATAAATTTTATCATATTTTCCATGCAAGGCGGGTCAAGTGCTCCCAGGTTAGCGTGCAAGAGGAGGTGTAATTGCGAAATGAGGATGAAAATAAAACACAAGGAAATTTACTGACACGCTTCGCAACCTAGTCACCTCAGAAAACGCGAGCGCTCTGCTGCTCATATGAAGAACATGAAAGAGTTTGCTCCTGTATTTCAAATCTGGTGCTGAAAACGGCGTTACTTTTAAAGCTCTGATTCTTGGGATTTCAGCTCTGGATGATTTGACATAGACAGCATAGAGATCAGGTGAAAGCTAAATTACATGCATGAATCATTTCTTGTGAACTCCTTTGTTGTGAAGGCAATTTTCACAGCTGGTTTCTGCCTCTAACAATAAAGACTACTATAGACTACCCATAAGAGGTCATTTTAGAATTCATTATCCATCCATTTTCTATACCACTTATCCTCACATAGGATCGCGGGGATGCTCAGGGTGTTAGTTAGGCCAGAGGCGCAATGTGCATAAATATATAAAATGATTACTGCTGAAAAGTGCTGACCATAAATGGTATCAAAATTGGATTTGACGTCGTGACAATCTTGAGGATTATAACTTGCCTATAAAATGCAGACAGATGGGGGCGGTGGTAACTGTCTGTTCAAAGGTAAGCAAGGGTTTATGATAATTTAGCTGATATTGGATAAAGTTCTGGCAGAAAAGTTTGTAGTGTGCGAATTTCTGCAAGTAGGAGTTGGCTGTTTTATAGAGTTAGTGCGATAGAGTGAGGTGTTTGATCCACCAATTTATTTTACACAAAAGAAAAGTGGCACAAAAACCACCCAGATCTCCTTTATCAAAATCAATTAACTTCCCAATACCTCAAACTCTGTTCTTCTGCTGCTGCTTTGCCCTCTCGAGAGCCACAGATTGAGGTTCGTGTGCTTTTCTCCCTTCACAATTCTCTAAACCCTCCCCGGCACAAACGGCAGTTAGACTTAAGTGCTAAACCATGTCTGAGCAAAGATAAGTCACACCACTAAGCCCGAGGATCAACAGTCAAGAGCTTTCCCAGTCCTCTCTCGCAGAAGGGACAAGTGTCCATCTGCTCTTTGGTGGCTTCGGACGGAGTCGCATCTGTCTTTCTCTAAAGATTAAAAACATCTGAAAGTTT
>JAVQJZ010025380.1:0-14352 GCA_036025355.1 Leiopotherapon unicolor
TTTCGAGGCGTTCTTGTTTTAATATTAATGAACAAGGACAATCAGCTGCTTGCCTCACGAACTGAAGCTATTTATAAACACATACCCCCTAACACACACACACACACACACACACACACACACACACACACAGATCTGAACTGCAACCTCCCGGTCTGTCTGCAGTCGTCTGAAGTCTGCGGCTCGTACAGGAGGAGCATAAAGGTCAAAGCTGAGCCGGATGAATGAGAAACAAACATTCAGCTTCGCACCTGTTGAGCAGGAATCAGACTGAACACCTGAACGTCTGCCTGACTTATGTGATCACTCTCTTCAGACGTTCATGTTCCCTTCAGGATGAACTGTGAGAACTTTTTTCATCCGGCGCCATCATCAGGTCAACGAGGTGCGTCTGTGATGTAACTGAGATCGTAAAGTCGTACAGAAAATGTTTATGGAGGTTTGAACTCAACAATCAGACTTATTTTTCAGTGGAGCCGCCCCCTGCTGGCCTGTAGTGAGAGTGCAGCGTCGAGCTGTCGCTGCTTTTATTCAGTCTGAAAAACCTTCACACTGAATGTTTCTGGTTTTTTTAGGCATTCTGCGAAACAGAGGAAATGTCTGGATTCATCAGTGTTTCGTTAGCGAACAGATGAGTCAATTATCACCTTCAACAAAGTCAAAGTAGTGCCACTGAATATTTTATCAGGAAGTGCTGAGAGCTGTTACTCCGGCCTGATTGGCTGTGAGGAGGAGCGTCACCTGTGTGAGCAGGTAACGAATCCTGTCAGACGAACTCCCGCTGAGGAGTGGAGGAAGAAGAGCCTCAGCGGCAGCACGTTGCAGGATTAAACCAAACAAATGGCTTCAGTAATTATTAAGTCTCATTTGGACGGATTAGTTTCTTCCCAGCAGGAAGAGTCGCTGTCATCGTGTGAAATATGAGGCCGAGCTGCCGTCAGCCTGATGGAAAATAACAACCATTCGCAGCTTCAGCACAACTCTGATAGACTTTGTCTCTCTGTGTCGTTCCCCCGCAGGTCTTCGTAAAGGTCGGTTCTGGATCACGCCCGATCCGTACCACAACGACGACAACATCCAGATCGGCCGCGAGGTGAAGATCAGCTGCCAGGTGGAGGCCACGCCGCCGGAGGAGCTGCAGTTCGGCTGGCTGAAGAACGGCCGGCCGCTGAGGAGCTCCGAGCGGATGGTCATCACGCACACCGACACCGACGTCTCCCCGGGAACCACCAACCTCGACATCATCGACCTCAAGTTCACCGACTTCGGCACTTACACCTGCGTGGCCTCGCTGAGGAACGGAGGGACGCCCGAGATCAGCATCGACGTCAACATCTCATCCACCACAGGTGAGTGAGGCAGGGGGCAGGGCTTCGTACACCACAGGTGAGTGAGGCAGGGGGCGGGGCTTCGTAAACCACAGGTGAGTCATTCGATCACTGGTGATCAAGTGCTTTACTTGAGTAAAGCTTCTTCTCGTGCCACTCTCTACGTTTACATCACTACATCTCAGAGAAAATATTACAATAATTTTATACATTTAGACAGAACACGAAGAATTTATGAAATCTGATGTTTTCTTACAGATGAATTGATCCAACAGTTTATACATTTACGACATTTAATGGATAAAACATTTCAGCTCAGATGTGATGATTTGCTGTTTTTCCTTTGAATCATTTGAATAATCTGAATATTGCATTCAATAGTGACATGACCATATTTAATGTGTAACGACAGAACAACACTTCATCATGTTTGTGGTGATTTAGTTTCGCTCTCCAGGGTCATTTGCATTTTTTATCACAGCACAGATTCTCGCAGTAAATCTGCACAAACGTGCGTCCACAGGAAAGTGGAGCAGAGAACTGTAATATGCAGCTACATGCTATGTTTTAAAGTATTATTCAATATGATTTTATTAAATTATAGCTTTAGTGCTGAAGTGTGTCAAACGAGAGACGATAAAAAGAAACAAGAATGATCGCTGATCATTTTCAACATTTAATCTGTGTTAATGATTCACATCGTCTCCTACTTTCAGTAACATAAAAGAAATCATCCCACGTTAAAGTCGGCGGTACCTTTCAGCTTTTGATCGACAGTCATGTCTCCGCGGTAACGAGCTAACGTGCTGCTGTAGAAACCGTGTGAGTCACTGATGCTCTGCAGAAAAACGTTTCATTATGCGGATGTGAGAGGAGCTGAAGGGAGGAAACCACCAAGTCTTTGTTTGTGTCCGTTGTTGTGAAGTCCGACGCGGATTAAAGCTTCAGTCTCCACCAGCTTCATCAGAGAGCTTCACTCAGGAGGAGCTTCTTCAGCCTGTGGGCATCAGTGGAAACAACGATCAGAAAAGCTTTTGGATGTGATGTGGACGAGCCTGCTGCAGAGGAACTTTCTCCTTCAGTCTCATGAAACCCTGCAGCTCTTAAACTCTTCAGAGGAAACCGGCTCAACTTTTCCTTCAGACGGACGTCAGGACGAGCGTCTGCTGGCGGCGGCTGACTTCCTGTTTGTTTGTGACCTTGGCAGACGGGATGAAACATTCAGAAAGCCTGAGAGGAGGAGGGGGGGGGGTTTAATCGAAGCATCGCTGCAGTCTGAACGCCGCTGACGGATGTTTCGTGTTCAAACAGAAGGTCGAGCTCGGGCCGCTGCAGCGTTCCCAAAAGCAAAATAAATGCTAAAACAGTCCAAATGAAGGACAAACTCAACATCAAACATGGAAGAAAAACTGTGTTTCTGCTTCTTTTCTTTCCTCCATTTTATTTCTGTATGAAGCATCACGTCTCTGCCGCCCACCATCATTTTATTTCACCTTCTCACAGCTGACCTCTGACCTCTGACCCCTGACCCCTCAACCAAAGGCAGTATTACAGCTCAAACTGTCTATTCACTGAAAGTCAGGTTTGTTCCCAGGTCTGAATGATAAAAATGATTTTACATCCAAATTATAAGAAACAGCTGTTCGTTCTTGTGTTTTTGATCATAAGTGAGATTTTTCAGTAAAATATGTTAAATATGAGTCTCAGAGGAGACGTACCTGTGAACAAAGAGCTTCACCTGAAGTTCAGTCACTCCAAGTGTCCAACAAACAGCTTTATGTTTGTTTCCCTGTCAGCTCGTCACCATTTTGATTAGAAGACTTTTATCACTCCTGTCATCCATTCGGCGTTTTCATGAGAAAATGACATCACATCTTTAGAACCTGCATTAATATTTTACTGTTAAAATTAAATCGCTTTATGATTTTCAGTTTCACAGATTTCAGCTTGAGAGTTAAATTTTTCAACAAACCTGAAGTTTGTTTGTCTTTTCCCTCGTTCACAGATTCTGATTGGTTCATTTGAAGTCAGTAAAAAAGTCGGAGCACGTTCCTGGTTTCCTTCTCAGCTCTTTAACATCAAACTATGAGAAAGTTTTATCTAAAGTGAAAACCTGCTGTTGTTTTAAAGAAAAAATATTTTTACTCACAGAAGTTTATCAGGCCGTGTTGTTTCCTGCAGTTCCTCCGGAGCTCAGCGTGCCCAGGGGGCGCTCTCACCTCATCGCTCAGGAGGGCGACACCGTGGACCTGCAGTGTCTGGTCTCAGGGAAACCCAAACCCATCATCCTGTGGTCCCGCGTGGAGGAGAGCGGGGGCGCGGCGGCGGCCATGATGCCGGACGGCGCCGCTCAGACGGAGAGTTACGACGGCGTCCTGAGAATCAGCAACGTGACGAGAGAGATGAGCGGCGCCTACCGCTGCCAGACGAGCCAGTACAACGGATTCAACGTGAAACCCAGAGAGGCCCTGATCCAGCTGGTGGTGCAGTGTGGGTAACACACACACACACACACACACACACACACACACACACACAGACACAGACAGAAACACACACAGAGAAACACACACACACACAGGTTTTAATCAGTTAATCGATATTGGTAATTGATCCTTTTATTCATACATCCACCTCCAGTGATCCAAAGCGAGACTGACGAGGTGTGTGTGTGTGTTTGTGTTTGTGTGAGAGTGTGTGTGTGTGTGTGTGTGTGTGTGACTTGGTAAAACTCTTCAGGTGGTTTTGAGGTTTATTATTTATTTGTCTCATCAGTTATCGATCAGAATCATTTGATCGATTCAGTTTAAATTTTCTGATCTGAGAAACGAACACCAGCAGCTTCTAAAATACCCAGAATGCACTGTGGCGTCGCCCCGCGGAGGAAACGTCACGCCGTCCGCTCAGAACGCATCACGTCCGTCAGAGCAGACAGACGCACATCTGTTTGATCAAAACAGCGTTTCAGAGGAAACACACACCAGCAGCTCGCCGGCCGACACACACGCACGCAGCCCGTCTGCGCGCGGGATCGAACCCGCGACCTTCCAGTCACGCTCGTCTGACCTGCAGCACCACGCGTCACACACACTCCCGTCAGAGGAAGTGACAGGACGCTGCACGCACACACACACAGGAACACACACACAGGAACACGCACACACACACTCACACAGCTCTCGGCTTCCTGCTGCACTAAAAGGCTGTCAGACTGAATCTCCTCTGCGGCTCGACTCTGAATCGATGCAGAAACTCAGAGGAACCTTCAGCCGAGAGAAACTGAAGACAAACAAACACAAACACAAAAAACAAACACTAAAACAAACACAAACAAACACAAACAAACAAAAACAAACAAACACAAACAAACACACAAAGACAAACAAACAAAAACACAAACAAACAAACACAAACAAACAAACACAAACAAACAAACAAAAACACAAACAAACAAAAACAAACAAACAAAAACACAAACAAACACTAAAACAAACACAAACAAACAAACAAACACAAACAAACACTAAAACAAACACAAACAAACGGATCAAAATGTTCGAACTGATCGGACTCAGAAGGTTTTTAGTCCTTCACGTGATGAAAGAAGGTCAACGTCCAATCAGAGCAGGCAGGAAATCAAAACAAACATCAGGACTACAAAGATGGCCGCTCACTGACCTGTGAAAACCCGTGAAAACGTGGTGTAGTTTCAGCAGCTCCGTCCTCACTTTGCCTGTGACGCTTTGTCGTTGTTCCTCCTCAGACTGTAACAGAGACGCTTCCACACTTTGTGCTGTTAATATTTGTTTTCTTCTCACTAAAGAAGAGTTGAAATGTAGGATTTCTGCAGATTTTTCACTCCTGTAAAAGGGAACATTTCTTCTTTAAATTCTCTTTTCTAAACTTCCTGCAGTGTGTTTGCTGTTTTCACTGTGCAACAACACTAAGCAGATTAAAGTGGGGGCAGATTACAGGTGGATTATTTGAAATAAGTGTAACGACATTCAAGTCACACACACTGAACAGATTTAACTTTATTCAGGAGAAGAAAGCTGGTCCTGAGGACGAGCTACTGACCCTTTCAAAGCGTAAACTACAATAACAGAGATGCATTTCCTCTGCACTGTTTGATTGGTCGTTAGCTGCTCGTTGCTCACGTTTGAATGACTTTTCATAAATATGCTAATCAAGTCCACATGAAGCTCCGAGATAGAAGCTTATAAGCAACGTTTCAAATGAGCTGTTGGAGGTTTTTTAGGGCTTTACTTTGACAATAATCCCTCACTGCCCGCCGCTTTTTTTTACGGGATTACAGGACGACAGTGATGTGCGGAGGTGACGTCCCACAATCCCTCTGACGAACATCCTCTGAGGTTTTCAACGAGTTACCGACATGCAGCGAGTGGAAGTGACGTCTTCAAAGCAGCGAGCAGACAGAAGAACAAAAAGGGAAACACGACTGCAGCTGCTGTATAAACAAGAACATCAGCGACGTGTCGAGGCGACGTATTTAAGATGATGAATGAAGAGAGAAAAGAGGAGAATGGATGATGTTACATGAAGTCCTGCCAACGTCATTATGAACGTGGATCACAGAGAAACTTACAGGACAGTCGACAAACTGGAAGTTTTCTCAAAGTGAAGAAAAGGATGTTCAGGAGCTGCTGCATCAAACCCCACATGGTTCCTGTTCTTCAGATTTCAGGGACGTCCGTCGTGTTTCAGTCACAGAAACACTCGGCTGTAAAATCCCCCCCAGGTTGATTTTTAACATGTTGTTCAAAGAACGTTTGGCAGCAGTGTTTACCGAGGGAAAACTTTTATTCCAGAGGAGAGGAGACGGAGATCTGCATGAAGAAATGACGTTTATAAAATCGGAAACATACGGAGACATCAGTAACGTGTCAAACAGGAACGTTTATAAGGAAGTTAGCAGATGTCAGAATAAGAAGAAAAGGGCTGAAGAGAAGCTTTTTCTTTATCTCGAAGCTTCTTCAGATCAACGTGATCCTCTGAGTTTAAACGGAAACGTTTTCCTCACTGAGAGGTTTGGAGGATGAAAACTGGACGGAGCTCATCGCTGAGCAGGAACAGCACCTACAGCAGTGCATTATGGGAATTAACCAGCAGGGTCAGACGTCCTCTCAGCCAATCAGAGAGCTCGGCTGAAGGTCGCCATCGGACAGAGGCGTCGAGCTGACCTTTACATGTTCCTGGACCGAGTCCCTCACAGGAGGAAGGTCCGGAAACACTCCTGAGGGGTCGACACGAACCGCAGACCTTTATCTGTGTGTGTGTGTGTGAGCGTGTGTGTGTGTGAGCGTGTGTGTGTGTGAGCGTGTGTGTGTGTGTGTGTGTGTGTGTGCACTTTCATCAAAATGTGCAGATTTATTTCTGAATCAGTTTGTTTCAGAGGGTTTTTTTACCATCTGGACAACAATTTTCACTTTCAGGCATTTTATGTTGTTTAATCCTTTAAAAATGATTTTATATTATTTCATTTTATTGTAGTCTTTTAATCTTCACAGCTCACACAACATAAACAACATCACCGACAATGAACATGTCGTTTGTTGTTTTCACATCCCACATTTGACATCTGAAACTGAAGATTTTAACAGAAATATTTTAATGTTCGTGATGATCGTTGAAAACAAACTGCAGCACTGCACAAAGGAAAGTCATGAAACTCTCTTCAGATGAAGAGTTTTTAGGTGTTAAAATCCTCAGACTCCATTTTAAGCTCATGTTTGTCTGTTGGGTTTCTCTCCGACCTCTCAGCCTGAACTGATCCTGTGAGCGGTCGCTGCCTCGGCCCTGGAGCCAGGCAGCGTTCGTACTCTCCGCCGGCGAGTCGGGCTGCTGCGTGTTGATCCGTGTTTGACAGCAGGACGTTAATCTGTGAAGTGACACCTGTAATGTGGCTGAAATCCTCCGAGGAAGTTCAGCCGGAGGATTTAAAGAGAGCTCAGACTTTCTGCCTTCGTGCCCTTTAGCAGAGCGCCGAGGTTAACACCCGTCTGACTTTAAATATTTAAGAGGTTTAAGGTTATTTCAGAGCCTCATTAAAGGGAAAGAGAGAGAGCAGCAGCTGTGACTTTACTTAAATTTAGTTTAATTCAGTGTGGATTTATTAGTTTTATCAGTTTCACTCTCAGGTCAGACGAGAAGAAACTAAAACTAAAAGGAAGATTCTTGTTTATTCAGGTTAAATAAAGAAAAATAGTGTTTTTCTGCAGCTGAACTGGTGATTAAATGCTGAAGATACTGATACCAACACCAGTTTGTGAGTGTGTGTGTGTGTGTGTGTGTGTGTGTGTGTGTGTGTGTGTTAGCTGATAATTTCCCAGACGGCCTGAAAATCTCCAAACAGCCTCGTTTTCACGCTGAGCTGCGACAGCGCTGAGATCTTCCTCAGATCAGATTATCAGATTATCAGATCAGATTAAACTTTATTGATCCCTGTGGAAAAATTAAATCTCACAATCAGACAACAGGAAGCAGCCCGAAGGCAAAAAACAACAAAAATGAAATGTGGTCCAGTTTTATCATTTATAACTTTGTGAAGCGTGCGTTTTGGTAAATCAGATGATCAGATCAGATCAATAACTCGATCTGATCAACTCTGTTCACGTTGGACAGGATCCTCTTAAAAAGTAAAATAATGTGGAAAATGAAGAATCGCTGCAGCTGAACGAGCAAGACAGATATAGAAATCAATCATTATTTTTGAAAACTGGAAATGACTGGTTCATAAAAAATACAAAAGCAATGAGATAAAATACTGTAAAACAGAATAAAATAAGATAAAAGCAGAAAAGTGCTGCGGTGAAATGAAAAGTGCTGGCAGACGTCTTATTGTGTCACTTCCTGTCCGTCCCTCCCGCAGTCCCCCCCACCGTGGAGCCGGCGTACACGGAGATCCGGCAGGCGCTCGGCCGGGCGTTCAGCCTCACCTGCCGCCTGCTGCGAGCTCACCCCGCCCGCCTGCTGCGCTACGAGTGGAAACTGGGCTCCCGCCTGCTCACCGTGGGCCAGTTCAGCGACCAGCGCGACGACACCAGCTACCTGGTGAGAGCTCTGAACCGCGAGGGCTACGGCGAGTACACCTGTGACATCACCAACGAGGCGGGGGCGGGGCGCTGCACCTTCCTGGTCACAGGTGAGTCGGCCGTTTCTGACCTGAGGGGTCTGACGGGAGCTTTAAATGTTTGCGTCTGCAGGAGGAGAACATGAGGACTAATTAGAGTCGGTCTCATCTTTAAATCCGGCGTGCTGGCAGGCAGACGCACCGAGTCACCGAGAGTTTCCTCCAGGGACTCTGAAGCGTCATGAATAATGTGCAGAGCTTCAGGAAAGCTTCACATCCTCTCACACGTCTGAACTCACACTGACAACAAACACTTTCCTCTCTGCAGGAAGATTAGAAAGCCTCCTGCTTTATTACCTGGAGGCCTCGCTGCTGCCGAATTAACTGTTTGAGTCCTGAAGCCGAAAGATAAAATACTGTTGTGATCGACTCCGTTTCTGCAGCGTTTAAAGGACCGAGCCTGACTTTGGGGCTTCGTTTCATTAATGCTTCATTTACGCTATGAAACATTTAAAAATCATCCATCAGTTTGCAGATTAATCAGCCAACATTTTTATTGTTACAGTCTCGTTTTTGCAGACATGAACAGGTTTTTACCTTCAAGGATGCTCTGAAAGCAGAGAATGAAAATCTCCAACATCTGAGTTTGATTGTGCGACAGTACGAAGTGTTGGGAACACAGAGGGAGACGCAGCGGTCGGACCTCCAGGTTTTACAGTTTTCTTTTTCTTCAGTGACGTTTTACTTTCACAGTAATCTGGAGATCTCTTCTCTGTGTTCAGGCGTTTTAAACTCATCTCACACAGCTACGAAGCCTAGAGGGACAAACATGTCCGTTACCACCTGCTTCAGACTAAAGTTTTTAATAGTTAGTAACACTGATGCTGTGAAAGCATGCTGACATTTTGTGGGACAAAAATTTCCCATCATGACTCTTCAGTGGGTTTTAAAACAGCCCAGAAAAAAACATCACTTTACATCTTTAACAAAGCCCGGAAACGAGGACTGACATGACGTCAAGTGTTCAGCAAACTTAGTTCACAAGCAGCAGATTATTATGAGCAGCTTTTAAAATCAGGTTGACATCACAGATCTGCTCATGAAATCCTTGGATTTCTCCCGACAAACAGATGCAGCCGTAAAGCAGCTCTGTTAATGGATCAGTACTCTGCTGGATGATGTGGAGAGTTTGGTTTGGTAGAAAAGTCATCTGTAAGTGCATCTGCAGAAAGCCTGGTTTTAATCTGCAACGTAAACGTGGAGTCGTCTTAATCTTCAGCTGCTGTTTTCACTCTCAGAATAGCAGACGTCACACAGGAAGCGAGTCGACTCGTATCTCCGTCCTCTCCTGATGAAAGCCGCCCTGCAGAGACGCCCTGTCAGCGCCGCGAGACTCCTCCTGTAAACCCGACGCCGGCGCTAAGCCTCTTATCGCGGCCGGCCGCCGAGCAGCGGCGTTCTGCAGGCGGCAGCAGAAAGCAGTTAAAGAGGGAAGTTGTAAGCTCGGGATGGAGAGCTGATGGGAAATGACGGCGATTATGTCAGGCTTGTCATCGCTAAGGTGAAGTTTGTGTTGTTAATCAGGTGTGAACACGGCGGTGGCATTTTAAACCCGGTTCATCCCGCAGCAGAGCTTCAGAATAAAACGACGCTCTGACAACAGCCTGCGAGACAAAAGTCCAACGTGACGACTCGCCAGACTGCCGCTCACACTTTGGATGGACAGAAACACTGAAGCTGCAGCAAAGATTCACCTTCATGTCTGAATTATTCATGTTTTCATCCGCCTGACCTTTCTGTTCCTCTCTCGTGTTCACATTTCTTTCTCCTCACATTCCCCGTTTTCTGTGGAGAGAATTCATCTCAGCTCAGTCCAGCCCAGCAGTCAGCAGCTCTGTCAGTCCAGCAAAGGGACTCGTGTCTTGAATCCTTGAATCCTTGAATCCTTGAATCCTTGTGTCTCATTGCTGTCTGATGTTCTGTGACATCGGTCCTGCTCTGGTCCTGTGCTGGGTGACGTTTGAGCGCCATGTTTGGATCAACATGTGGTCTTCATCAGGGACAGTTTGCTCAGTCCTCTTCTGTCTCTCTCCTCACGTGTGATTCATAAGAAGCCGCTGAGATTTTGCTGAAATGAAGTTTTAGGGGAAAAAAAGGATATTGTGGGTTCAGCTGAGTCGGCCAATCAGGACTCAGCTCTGTTATCAGGCTGTCCATGTTGAAGCTTCGTCCAATCAGGTGAGCTCCTCTTCTTCAGTGGTTTAATCCTCCGACCTGCACATCGGCAGGAACACACTGACACAATGGTGTGTGTGTGAGTGTGTGTGTGTGTGTGTGTGTGTGTGTGTGTGTGTGTGTGAGTGTGTGTGTGTGTGTGTGTGAGCGGACTACAAACATGCTGCTACACACATGTAATGCACACACACACACACACACACAGTTTACTGTCATATTACGATGAGCTTCATAATCCTGCTTCCTGTGAGATTAACACACTGACTCTGTCTCTTTGCTTTTTCATCGTTTCGTCTCTTTTCCGAGCAAACATGGAGACGTTTATATTCTGTGTATAAAACACCGACTCTGATGCATGAAGACGTTCAAGGAAAAGTACCAGATTCTTTTCAACACTTAACATGACTGAATCAAAATGCAGATTTAAGGAAACCTTTGAGCGTCGAGGTCTGTTCAGATCCGCTCTTCATCCACACGGAGCCTCAAACTGACTTTCTGCGACGCATCGTCAGAATTTACAGAAATGCAGACGTGGCGACCTGCAGGAAAGATAAATAATCAGAGTGCCTGCTCAGAAACATCTCTCGGGTTTTCTTTTCATGAAACGGTAAAAGTGACATCATGAGAAAGACTGAACCTGTTTCCTGCTTGGTGACCTCTGACCTCTGTGTTTCCTCAGGGAAGGCCTACGCTCCCGAGTTTTACTACGACACCTACAGCGCTCTGTGGCAGAACAGACCTCGAGTCTACGGCTTCAAGCTGCAGTGGACGCAGATGGAGCCCAACGCCGTGGACCGGATCCTGGCCTACAGACTGGGGATCAGACAGGTCGGTGCACAGCCACAGACCGAGTTCAAAACTATTAAAACTCATCACTGCCATTGCTTCATCACCATGAACACACACTCTGGAGTTTATTTTGACTCACACACGCATCACAGCACCAAATGTGAATTCATCCGCCACTGAAAATAATCCCCAAAAATGCTGTTTCCTCTTTATTGTTTGATAAAAACAGATCAGCTGTTTGAAATTACTGAGACTTTTTAAACATGAAATTATATTTGTTTAAAGATTTACGTCTTCAGTCAGACAGCATCATGTTGGTTTGAGTCTGAACATTTGTTAAAGAAGGAAAAGAAGAATCACATCTGACTGATTCCCACCTCTTCACTTGAGTTCACGTGTTTGTTCAGTGGCACATCAGGAGAATCAGACAGAAATCAGTCTTATTTCCTCATCACAGTTTTTATATTTTAAGCTTTTTTTGGTTCATGTATTGTGGTGAATATTTTGGTGTCCAAAGTCGTAAAAGTGACAAAACATGAGAATGAAGTTTGTTTTGACGTCGTTGGTTCCAGATGATTAAACCTGATGAGGCCGTAAAACTGGTCCAAAGAGTTTATGATCCAGAAAAATATTCAGATTAAAGTGTGTGTGCGTGCGTGCGTGTGTGTGTGTGTGTGTGTGTGTGTGTGTGTTATACGCAGTAAAACTGTGTCAGCATTTAATGAAATATGATCACATTTGCAGTGGTTAAATGTAACTTAGTACTTCCTCTCGAGTACTTTACTTAAGTATAAATCAAGGTTCTTTATTCATCTTTCTCCTTCTCCTCCATCAGAGGTAATAAAGTATTTTTACTCCATCAGAGGTAAATATAATATTTTCCTGCTCTCCGTGTGTCTGACAGTTTTAGTTTCTTTCAGAGAGAAACATCAGAGAGGACAGAAACACTTTACTGACACAGGAGGACTCTTATTGTGAAAATACGTTTATTTGCAGAGGATTATTCTCTCAGTGTGGTTTTGGTTTTTACTGAAGTATCTTCTCTGTCCAGCACAAACAGTTCAGCTTGTTTGTGTGTTTGTTCTGGATGTTGTTTGAAGAGATAAAACTGCTGGTCGATGAGACAGAAAAGAGAGTTTGGAGGTTTTCTGAACATTTAACTGATATTATCAGATCACTCTTGAGGTCATTACAGTGTTTAAGGATAAGATTATACCTTCCTGTTAAGTGACTAATTAACTTTACCTGAATTAAAAATGAAAACAAGTCTGAGGTTTTCATAAATCTGAAGAAAGAAACTTTTATAAAATGATAAACGGGACAAATCAGAAAGTTCTCACCGCGCAGGACGTGAAGCTGCTGCAGCATCAGAAGAGGGAGGAAGAGGAGGAGGAGGGCTTGTTTCCATGGCAACCTCCAACTGCCTTTTCATTCATCCAGAGCAGAGAGCTGCAGAGAGAGAGAGAGAGAGAGAGAGTGCTGATGGGACAGAAAACAATGAGACGAAGAGAAAGCACAGAGATGGAAGGAAAAGAAGATGATGATGATGATGCAGAGAGACTGGAGGAAAAATAAGGAAGAGAGTTTACAGGAGGAGGAGGAAGGAGGAAGAGGAGGAAGAGGTGTTGTTGGAGGAAGAAGTAACAGAATGTCGTCGATGAATAAAAGAAGAGCTTCAGGTCTGTAAAGAAAACTCGGCCTGCGCTGAATTTATATGAATGGATTTTATCACCTTGTGGAAGCTGAAAGCACAAAGACAGTACGCTGTTAGCTCGGACACCCCCTCCACCCCCTCCACCCCCTCCACCCCCTCCCGCTGCTCCTCAGCTGACAGCAGGCCTGTGAGCATCGCTGATAAAAGACGAGTCAGAAACACGACGGCACAGAGGAGAGACTGAACCTGACAGGAAACATCCTGTAAAACTCAAATAAAGCTTCGGACACTCTCAGACTTTAGTTGAGCCACATGAACATTTTTCATTTCAAGTGTGAGTTTGTTTCCGTTTGTTTTTCCTTCCTGCACATTCATTTGATCATCGTGGTTTGAAGTTTTGTCACTTGTTTGATTTTAGCAAATAAATGAAAATCAAAGTTACAAACATTACAAACAACTTTGCTCCCATCAGCCTCTTAATATCACAGTTTTCATTTCATTTGGAAGCAAAGATGTTTATTCCTGCTGCTGTTTGTGATTAAATGAAGTTTTTAATTCTTGATGTTCATGTCGTTTCTTCTTGTTTGGTTTAAATCGGCTCTTTTCTGACGTTATGAGGACTCGTGTTCGGGGTCCCCACCGGCTGAACCAGCAGATTTAAGGACTTAGTTTAAAGTTGAGATTCACTTGAAGGGTCAGTCTTTAAATCAGTGGGATTCACGCTGCCTCCTCATGAATAACAGTTTTTGTGTCTTGGTGTCTCAGATGGGTCAGTCTCGCTGGTGGGAGCAGGAGATTCCCATGGAGGGAAACATCCAGAAGGGGGAGCTGTTGACCTACAACCTGACGGAGCTCATCAAACCTGAGTCCTACCTGGTGCGCCTCACCCCCATCACCCGCTCCGGAGAGGGCGACGCCACCGAGCGCATCATCACCTACAGCGGTGCGTTTCGAATGTCATCGAGTGAAAATCATCCTCACGACTTCCTGTTTCACATTAAAAGGACAGGACCGAGTTGTTTCCTTCGGCCTGTCGTTGTGCTTTTAATGTGAAACATTTTTGTAGGAAGTGTTTAGTTTCATTGATAGAAGCTGAACATTGATCAAAGTGAAGGTTACTGAAATAATGAGTGAAAACTTTTCTTAGAGATGAATATCTAAACTATCTGTTGTTGTGATGTGAAAATAAACATTATACAACAAGGAGGAAGTGACACAGCAGCACAACAGAAAACAAAACATGATCAAATAAAGAA